>JAMOIN010001791.1:0-27173 GCA_024666655.1 Dascyllus trimaculatus
ATTTGTTATGTTTGGTGAGGGTTACTGGACTAGGAGGCCTGAGAGTAGAAAGACTGAGACTCCTGCAGACGTGGAACATTACAGGACAGACTACCAGGGCTGGAGTTACCCAGCTCAAGTTCATATCCTAGTGATCTGTCCACCAAGGAACACAAAACCACCGTAAAGAGACGCAAAACAACAACACAGACCCAGAAAACCACATACACAGTCTGGTGGTGGCAGACAGCAGGATCTACCTTCTGAGGACCATGAAGCAGAGACCGTAGAGGTCTGGGCTTGTCTCTTAGTGTCCTGACAGGAGCTGCATCATGACAGCGTCTCGTCTCCTGTCCTCTGGAGTCATAAAGCCTCCTTCAGAACCAGCAGTTTAACGTTTCCTTGATCATTACTTTGTTATCTGCTGCTGATGTTAACTCGTCTAAAAGGTGAATGAAGAGTTGGAGCGGGTTCCTGTTTGGACAGTCATCGGTGTTTAAACGGTCATTATGCTGCTTTCACCGCCTCCTGGCTGCTCAGAGCGCCGACACCTGGACGATTACAGCCTGTGACACTTTTACACCGGGAGACGCCAGAGCAGAGCCGGAGAGTCGACGTCTCCGAGTCAAGCCCAGCACTTTTCCTCGTGTGGACATTTATTTGACGCGTCACGTCATCGCCGTCGACGCCAACAGCGCGGCCACCCTGCAGCCGTCTGAACGGCCGTCGCCACACTGCCCTCATTCATTACTGCAGTAATTGCTGCGACCTCTGAGTTTCCCTCAGCTGCTAATTAAGCCGAGTATCAGGCTGCCTCCATATTTTAGCTAATTTGTCTGCACTTCTGTTCAGGCGGTTTGTGTTGAGAGTGTGATGTCATGGCTGAATAAAGTAGCAGTGATTCACCTGGAGGTATTTTCTTAGCTGCAGCTGCAGCAGCAGCGAACACTGTTTGCAGAATGACCAAGATTCAATATTGAGCAGCCCATTGATGAAACGCTGAGCAGCTCCAGATACTCAGAGGAAGTCATGGAAGTATGCGGCCTGTTTCAGGACAGTTTATCTGCTCTGTTAACTTTAGATCACCACAAACACGCAGACCTAAAACCTACATTTACTCAGGTCCAGAGCTGAACTTCTAATCTGATGGACTCAGAGGTTTTTACTCAGCTTTCTTCACCTTCTGAATGTCACAGAATTCATTTTCATGCCTCCAGCATGACGTCAACCTTCAGTCAGAACTTCTAAAACATTAAACTACACAGATCAGTTAAAGACTGAGAAATGAAAATAACGACCACAAAGAGCCAAAAAACACCGACAAAGAAACTCAAAACGACGACAGAGACAAAAACAACCAACCAACAGAGACAAACCCTCTTATGAAGACTACAGTCAGACTGATGCAGCTCTCTGAGGGTTACACACTTATATTAGTGTAAATACTAATATGTGAACTCAGAGTTTAAACAGCAGAAAGTATCGTCTGTCTTTATTCCAGCATCACAGGAAGCCTCAGGACTTTAACCCTGAAGGAGAGAAAACCTTCATCAGACTCCTCCATCACAGCATTTAAAGATCAGACAAAAGGATCTCAGAGGAGTTTTAACCTTACAGCAGGGCATGTTGGGAAATGTATGCAAATGAGCTAAAATATAACGACCACAGAGACCCAGAAACAGTTAAACTACAGACACAGAAGGCGACTGCAGCCGATCAGATCCTGTTGGTCAGAAACATGCTCCGTGTTCACCGTTCACCGTTCACCGTTCACCGTTCACGGAGCACAGCTTGGACCGACTATCTGAGCCTGAACAGATCAGACTCCTGCTGTCTGCTAAAAACCTCCTGCTAACTCCATTTAGCTCCCTGAGCTTTCACCCCTGAACTCCCAGAGTCTCTGATCCCCCTTCAGGTCTCGCTCCTTTCTGACAGATCAAGGCCACGGTTTCTCATTTCCCACTCTTCATGGACATGTTAGAGATTTATAGAAGAGTCGTATTTACATAAAAGCCAGCAGCAATCAAATCAGCCACTTCACAAACTGAGTGAAGGTTTACAGCATCACTGGAATCACTTTACCGACTGCTCAGCATCTGAATCAGGTTTTTCTAATGAACTCCACCCAGGAGGTCTGTTGGGTTTCTGCTGCAGGATATCAGGGAACTTATTGGATTATTTTATTATCCAACTTATTACATCCACCAAGAAGGTTCCACTGGCTCCACTGGCAGCAGGATATCTGATCCTACTGGGAATACACTTCCAGACACATTAAAACCCGTCTTCATTGTTTATGAAGCGTTATTGAAGTGAAACACAGCCGTCATGGTATTCTACAGTTTATGTCTACAGCCCAAAGACACACGATCATTAAACCATCACACTTTCTTCTTAAAACACTGATGGCTCACAGTAATCCTGGATGAAAGATCATACATGACCATGGACTGAGTTGTGTACTTCATAAACTGCAGTGGATCTAATATTGAACCCTGTGGGACTCCTCAGGACGGAGTCAGTGACCAGATCATATGTCAAGGATCTTCAACTCCTCCTAGAGACAAAGAAAAACCTCCAGGCTGAAGGAGACCAAAAAGAACTACTGAAGTTCTTTATAGTTTTGTCTGTTTTTATTCGGTCGTCTTGTTTTGTGTGTTTTGGGGATCAACATCTCCAGACATGAAGCCGGACAGGACAGAATATTTCTGGAAACAGAATAGTTTCCAGCAGAGACCAAACTTTTAATTACTGGATCCTGAAAACAGAAAAGGTTCAACATTTTTAAACGAAGGAGGAACTGAAGTCCATAAAGTTCAAGTAAGTGTTCATCTAGACCCCTATGAACACCAACATCTAGACCCTATGGACACCAACATCTAGACCCCTATGAACACCAACATCTAGACCCCTATGAACACCAACATCTAGACCCCTATGAACACCAACATCTTGACCCTATGGACACCAACATCTAGACCCCTATGGACACCAACATCTAGACCCTATGAACACCAACATCTAGACCCCTATGAACACCAACATCTAGACCCTATGAACACCAACATCTAGACCCCTATGAACACCAACATCTAGACCCCTATGAACACCAGCATCTAGACCCCTATGAACACCAACATCTAGACCCTATGGACACCAACATCTAGACCCCTATGAACACCAACATCTAGACCCCTATGAACACCAACATCTAGACCTATGAACACCAACATCTAGACCCCTATGAACACCAACATCTAGACCCCTATGAACACCAACATCTTGATCCCTATGAACACCAACATCTAGACCCTATGAACACCAACATCTAGACCCCTATGGACACCAACATCTAGACCCCTATGAACACCAACATCTAGACCCCTATGAACACCAACATCTAGACCCTATGAACACCAACATCTAGACCCCTATGGACACCAGCATCTAGACCCTATGAACACCAACATCTAGACCCCTATGAACACCAACATCTAGACCCTATGAACACCAACATCTAGACCCCTATGGACACCAGCATCTAGACCCTATGAACACCAACATCTAGACCCCTATGAACACCAACATCTAGACCCTATGAACACCAACATCTAGATCCCTATGAACACCAACATCTAGACCCTATGAACACCAACATCTAGACCCCTATGAACACCAACATCTAGACCCTATGAACACCAACATCTAGACCCCTATGAACACCAACATCTAGACCCCTATGAACACCAACATCTAGACCCCTATGAACACCAACATCTAGACCCTATGAACACCAACATCTAGACCCTATGAACACCAACATCTAGACCCTATGAACACCAACATCTAGACCCTATAAACACCAACATCTAGACCCCCATGAACACCAACATCTAGACCCCTATGAACACCAACATCTAGACCTATGAACACCAACATCTAACACCAACATCTAGACCCTATGAACACCAACATCTAGACCCCTATGAACACCAACATCTAGACCCTATGAACACCAACATCTAAACCCCTATGAACACCAACATCTAGACCCCTATGAACACCAACATCTAGACCCCTATGAACACCAACATCTAGACCCTATGAACACCAACATCTAGACCCTATGGACACCAACATCTAGACCCCTATGAACACCAACATCTAGACCCTATGGACACCAACATCTAGACCCTATGAACACCAACATCTAGACCCCTATGAACACCAACATCTAGACCCTATGGACACCAACATCTAGACCCCTATGAACACCAACATCTAGACCCCTATGAACACCAACATCTAGACCCCTATGAACACCAACATCTAGACCCTATGAACACCAACATCTAGACCCCTATGAACACCAACATCTAGACCCTATGAACACCAACATCTAGACCCTATGGACACCAACATCTAGACCCCTATGAACACCAACATCTAGACCCCTATGAACACCAACATCTAGACCCCTATGAACACCAACATCTAGACCCCTATGAACACCAACATCTAGACCCCTATGAACACCAACATCTAGACCTTATGAACACCAACATCTAGACCCCTATGAACACCAACATCTAGACCCTATGAACACCAACATCTAGACCCCCATGAACACCAACATCTAGAACCTTATGAACACCAACATCTAGACCCCTATGAACACCAACATCTAGACCCCTATGAACACCAACATCTAGACCCCTATGAACACCAACATCTAGTCCCTATGAACACCAACATCTAGTCCCTATGAACACCAACATCTAGTCCCTATGAACACCAACATCTAGTCCCTATGAACACCAACATCTAGACCCCTATGAACACCAACATCTAGTCCCTATGAACACCAACATCTAGACCCTATGAACACCAACATCTAGACCCTATGAACACCAACATCTAGACCCTATGAACACCAACATCTAGACCCTATGAACACCAACATCTACACCCCTATGAACACCAACATCTAGACCCCTATGGACACCAACATCTAGACCCCTATGAACACCAACATCTACACCCTATGAACACCAACATCTAGACCCTATGAACACCAACATCTAGACCCCTATGAACACCAACATCTAGACCCCTATGAACACCAACATCTAGACCCTATGAACACCAACATCTAGACCCCCATGAACACCAACATCTAGAACCTTATGAACACCAACATCTAGACCCCTATGAACACCAACATCTAGACCCCTATGAACACCAACATCTAGACCCCTATGAACACCAACATCTAGACCCTATGAACACCAACATCTAGACCCCTATGAACACCAACATCTAGACCCCTATGAACACCAACATCTAGACCCTATGAACACCAACATCTAGACCCCTATGAACACCAACATCTAGACCCTATGAACACCAACATCTAGACCCTATGAACACCAACATCTAGACCCCTATGAACACCAACATCTAGAACCAACATCTAGACCCTATGAACACCAACATCTAGACCCTATGAACACCAACATCTAGACCCTATGAACACCAACATCTAGACCCCTATGAACACCAACATCTAGACCCTATGAACACCAACATCTAGACCCTATGAACCAACATCTAGACCCCTATGAACACCAACATCTAGACCCCTATGAACACCAACATCTAGACCCCTATGAACACCAACATCTAGACCCCTATGAACACCAACATCTAGACCCTATGAACACCAACATCTAGACCCCTATGAACACCAATATCTAGACCCATATGAACACCAACATCTAGACCCATATGGACACCAACATCTAAACCCCTATGAACACCAACATCTAGACCACTATGAACACCAACATCTAGACCCCTATGAACACCAACATCTAGACCTCTATGAACACCAACATCTAGACCTTTATGAACACCAACATCTAGACCCTATGAACACTAACATCTAGACCCTATGAAAACCAACATCTAGACCCCTATGAACACCAACATCTAGACCCCTATGAACACCAACATCTAGACCCTATGAACACTAACATCTAGACCCTATGAACACCAACATCTAGACCTCTAGGTTCTAACACCAGGTTCTGGTTCCTACCAATGAGTCCACATCAACATTTAGTCTAAACATCTAAACACTGGAACACATCAGGTTCTACTGATGTTTGAGCCTCAACAGTTGGTCAAATGTCAACCAAAGACTGTATTTCAGTAGAACCATGGATCCTCCATAGATCTACACTGACAGGACCTTGATGTAGACCCTGGACCAGCCTGGGTTTTACATTTTGTGCTATTTTCCATTTTCCAGGTCAAATAATGAAAACACTGTCAAATATCCGCCCCAGCTTTGTCCTTACTGTGAGAGTGAAAACATAAAACATGTTCTCCAGAAGTCCGTTTGGGTCCCACAGAACAAAGAAGTGAAGCGTGACCAGACTAAATGCTGAGGTCTGGCTGGAGGCTGAAGGTGTTTGTGTCTCAGATGTTTTCAGCAGCTCCGTGATCAACCAGACCTCAGCAGGTTAGTGTCTGCAGCCATGAACTCCTGTCTTGTGGCTGAAGGAGGCTTTCAGAGCCTAATTGTGGTTCTGGTTCTGTTTGTGTTGTCGCCACCAGACCGTCTGAGGGATTTCAGCACCACGGCTCTCTTTTACTGTGTGGTGGAGAAACTGGATCCAAACCTCAGGACGAGACAGGAGCCACTAAGTGGAGGCAACAGAAGCAGCTCCTGTAGGTTCCTGGACGAACATGGAGCTCCAAACATTTCCTTCAGCTTCATTAGGTTTTATTATAAACTCCAGTCTAACAGGAAGACGCTCTGTCAGCTCAGCAGGACGTTTGTTTACCCACCGAGAGCTGGACAAGAGCCCCACAGAGAGGGAAGAGCCCCAGGATTTACCCCACACAGGGGTAAACACGGGTAATATACAGGGCCAGTAAAATATTAAATGAAATAAAATCTACTAAACGGACCTCGAGGAGAAGCTTTTTGTTGTTTTTTCAAGTTCCAGGAACTTTTGTGCCAAATGGAGGAAGAAAAATGGACATTAAAACATTTACATCATCATTTCAGCTGTTCATCAGCTGCTGAAGCTCATGTGAAACAACCGAAAGCTCCAGAACCATGTCTAGATGGACTGTGGTGTAACATCGTGTCTCTAACAGAATTCTGAAGCTCAGTTTTACCAACATGGACAGAAATTCCTGCAACAAACGGACAAACTTTATCTCCTGATGAAGTTCATGTGATGTTATCAAAAGCTCTGCAACAACTGCTAAATGGATCAGGCGGTGAAACTGTGCTTTAGCAGCCTTTGGAGATTCAACCTTTAATCACAAACTCGAAGACAACGTGAACTGGTTAGGGTTCGGTCACGACGCTCCAAAAAATAGAATTCAACAAACCCAACTTCTTCTGCAGGTGACGTTCATGTGATACAACTGAAAGCTCAGGAACAGTCACTAAATAGACCTTGTAATGATGTTTTTATCAACACCTGATACAGAACAACTAAATGCACCTGGAGGTGAGCTCACTGTCAGCTGTCCAAATTCAAGGATGAACTTTCAGCCCACAAGGACCAGAAGCTCCTTCACTGTCCAGTCCAACATCTCACCTGCTGAAGTTCATGTGATACGACTGAAAGCTCCAGAACTGACAGACTGTGTTTGTAGCAGCTTAGTCCAAGATCACGAACACTGAACCTCAGATTTAACACAAACTAGCACAAAAAATGTTCCAGAAACAACCAAACTTCTAACACTGATAACTCCTGCACTGATGAAGTCCATGTGCGCAGCTGAAAGCTCAGGAAGAGCCACTAAAGGACCTGCAGTGAGAGTCTTGTGGGTCATTTTGGAGAGCAAAGTTACACTAAGTACTGTGCAGTTTAACTTGAAGAACGGGTCATAAAGCTGTGGTTGAGTCGAGCTTCAGACCGACGCAGTAAATAAAGTCCAACATGAGGTGGAAATACTGTAAAAGTGCAGTAAATGTACTGTAGTACTTTCTGCTCCACATTTACACATTTTCCTACAGCAGCGTGAGGTCAGCCGGGACGAGGACTTCTTCTTTAATCGCTCCTGGATCCATCAAACATTCCTGCACTTTAAGAGCTGTCTGACTTTTACAACCTGCAGCCCAGAGCCCAAACTCTCCCAGTGGAAAAGGCCGAGGCGGCGTCATTAAAGCGACTCCACTCCTGTTATTATCTGCTCAGACTGGCGTGTTCGTCAGGAGGTGTGGACACGGCAGCATTTACGAGCTCTGCTTTTAATAGACTGCTCCTCATTACGTCCGGCTGCGTTCACCGTAGCCGATCCATCAACATGCTGCTGCTCGAGTGTTAATCTGTCGCACTTCAGCCTCCGTCCACGAGGCCTCCGGCAGGTTCTCACCTCCTCACCTGGCCGCCGAGTCTCTGCAGGACTGAGGGGGTCAGGAAGTAAAGAGTGAGCTCACAGACCGCCGAGCTCCAGCCGGCTGCCACGTTTGGAAAGTGTGAAGGTTAGAAGAATGTTTGGGTTTGTTTTCCATAATCATGATGATGGAATGTGTAAAGGTGTCGTCTGGTCACCTTGCTGGACCAGAGGTTTGGATCTGAAGCAGCGAGCTCCCCCTAACGGCTCCACTACCTGATCAGTCCCATCTCAGGGTTCTAAAGATGGAAACGGTGGGATGAGGCCAAACGTTCAGTCCCAGCTTGTCACTGAGAGAATGTCCTGCTTTCCTTTACAGAACGCTGAAGGTCTGCTGGTCGACCTGCTGCCGCCCTCATCCAGTCACCAGCAGCATGAGGAGCAGGTGAACAGGTGCAAAGATGACGGACTGAATAAAGGTAAAGGTCAGCAGGCCAACAGGACGTCGGTCGTCTCTGAAAACACTGATTTCCACCGTTTTAAACGCTTCATCAGCTGATCCACAAACCATCACAGCAACCAGTGAGAGAACCCTGAGCTGTGACCATTTAACACGACGTGACGTCAAACTGCTGGACTAAAACCTCCACCGAGTTCTTGTTTCTGGTCGACTTTAAAGGATCCAGTTCATCTGCTTCCATTACTCCACCTGTCAGAGCTGGTTGGAGTCTACAGGTCCTCCTCTGACACAGTTCAGTTCTGGTTCTGGCAGTCTGTGGTGATTGGACCCACCTCTGGACTTCAAGGCCTGGAACTCTGATATATTTGTAGTCTGAAGGTGAAACTTTGCTTCGTTAAATAAGTTACTGCAGATACAGAAGCGGCTGGTTCTGGGAGGTCCGGGGAACTTTGGGGCTGATTGTCTGCCTGGTCTGATCTTCTGTTCAACACCAGTCAGCCTGACAACACATTAAGATGCCTCATATGAGGCTGTGCTGTTGTGCAGAGGTCGGGTTAGTCAGGTAAACCAGGTGATCCTTTAAGCCCCGTCAGTCTGTGTGTAAACAAACAACCTGAGCTGCTGATCTTCCTGTTGTCTCATCCCTCTGGGCTCTGATTGGTCGGCTGCTGGTCTGTATGAGATGTGTTCAGACTGATTCTCTCCACTGCAGAACCTTTTGGACACTCGCGCCTCTTTTTCCCTTATTTGGGCGTCTCCATGGAAACGCAGCTTTGTTGACGGGAGCGTTGACAGGTGACTCTCCGCCAAAGAGAAATCCCCACGACTCGAGAGAGAGAGAGAGAGAGAGCAGAGCATGCTGGGAAAATCAGGGAGAAGCTCTCAGAGGAGAATCAGATCCTCACATTTAGTTCATCTTCAGACACAAACAGTTTCTGATTTCTGGGTTTGAAACCATAAAAACATCAGCGATAAGAATTCACTCAGTCCAGCAGCGGTCCGCAGCCTTTTTACTGCACCGGGGACCGGCTTCAAGCAAGACCATGTGGACGGTCCACGGTGCAAATAAGGCCGCAACGTTTTTTAATTTAAAAACAAATAAAACCACTTCTTATTGCTGAATGTGTGTTCACCTTCCCAGTCCCTCCCTCTCTTCAAAGAAGCTCCAGAGACGTTTGTTTTTATTAATTTGGTGGGAAACAAGCACAAACAGGAAGTGGCAGGAAGACCATATGGTCATTTTCAAAATAAAACACCCCGCAGACTCCACCGGAAATAAAACGTTTTTATTCTTTCTTTCAGACCCTGAACCCCAAGTTGCTCCCAATGGCAGATTAGCGCCTTGCATGGCAGCTCTGTCGCCATTGGTGTGTGAATGTGAAACACATTGTAAAGCGCTTTGGATACTACTAAGGTCGAGAAAAGCGCTATATAAGTGCAGACCATTTACCATTTTCTGTGCGGCCCGGTACCAAACGACCCACGGCCCGGTACCAAACGACCCACGGCCCGGTACCGGTCCGAGGCCCGGTGGTTGGAGACCGCTGCTATAAATCAGTGGTCAAAGCAGCTGCGACATCTTCAGTGAGGTTTCTGATGTTCTGTTGGGTTAATAATCAGACTATAAGGCAGATGTGCAGGTTCCAGATGTTCCCAGACAGAGAAGCCTCCAGACTCCATCACTGAGAGACATCAGTCTGAGTCACATCTACCTGAAACCAGGTGAGTTATCTACCTGGGCGGCTCGGTCACATCACGACACCGTCAGAGTCGTTTGGATATATTTGGAGTAATTTGGGTAAATAAACTGAAGTATTAGTTGTTTTGAACGTCTCTCCTTGTCTCCTTCCTCATGTCCTTGTCTCCTTTCCTTAAACACCTATCTGTAGTCTTGTCTCCTTCTTTCCTTCCTCTGATCTCTTTCACTGATGACTCCAGTCCTCGCCGTCTCTTCAGACCTTCAGTTCTTGATCCGGCTCGGTTGGCTCTGGGTGTTCTGGTTGGCTGGCAGCAGGTCTGTACCTGCAGCAGGTCGATGGAGGAGGCTTGGACCAGAACTCGGAGCTCCACAGAGAGAGTTTGACTCCCACTCAGGAAATAATTAGTCTCATTTCCTTCTTCGCTGGCAGCTCGAAGCCTCGGCGCCGTCATGGAAGCTCTGTGTCACCGTTCTGCTGAAGAAAGAGGCTCAGAGAGGATTTACTGATGCTCCGGCCTCCTTTTTCCTGCTCGCCCCGTCAGCCAGCAGATCGATCGGATAAGAACCCTGATTATTGACGACGCCGAGGCTCCGACAGGCCCATCACCAACATTCAGACTAAAACTGAGACCTTGTAAAGCAGCAGGGAAAGCTCAGATCCATTCAGTGAAGCAGCTGCTGTTACTGCTGCAAAACGTCTGCAACCCCTGAGCACCACCACCTGCAGGCCACACCCACCTGTGATGTCACAGCAGGTAGAGGATGTATGTGGACTCCAACATGTGCAGCTCTGCCAGAACAGCAGGTTCAGCTGCAGACACCAACTCCCAGCTCTAGACTCTGGTTTAAACCAACAGAGAGGAGCATGGAGGAGGTTCACATCCAGAGCAGAGGAGACGACATCAGGTCCAGAGATCAACACCTGAGGAAACCTGGTGGACATGACGGCTCAGGTTTTCATGTGTCTCTAAAGTTAATAATCAAAGAACATGTACATTCTCCTGGTCTCTGCTCCTTCATGTTGGTCTGGTTCTGTCAGACTACATTCAGACTGCAGCCTAAAGTGACCCAGATCCGATCTTGTCCTCCTATGAGACCTGTATCTGATCTTTCCATGACAGTCTGAACAACATAGATCTGATTTTTTCAAATATGACCCAGACCACTTGGATATGTGGTCCTGAATCCGATACGCATCTGATCCTTTAACATGCGACTTCTGTCTGAAGGGCCAGGTGGCATCTATCCGACCTACACGTCACTGATACACGACACACGTCTCTATTCTGTGTTCAAGTAGGAGCAAAACCAGGAACCATGGGGGACGATAGTGTGGAGTCCAGTCAGTGGAGGGAAAGCCAGGTTTCAGAGCTCATTAATGTTTGGGGGGACAGCTCTAGTCAGGACTAACTGGAGGGGTCTTTATCAGAACAAAGAAACATCCGAGTGTGGGAATAAACGGTCCTGGATCCAACGCCAAAGAAAAGTAAAGAGCCTCTGAGCCAAATATAGGGAGACTAAAGACTCACACAGACGCTCCACCGTTACCATCCATGTTTACTTCCAGCGTGTGACGTCGTCGTGTCCTCTTCTGCATGTGGGACACTTTTAGGTCGTATGAAGTCACACAGGAGATCAGATACAAGCCGTGTTTAACTGGAAATGAGAACGAACTCGCAAAAAAAACGGGTTTCACAAAAAGTCCGAACTGAGCACGAAGCCCTGCAGTCTGAACGTCGCCTCAGAGGACTTCATACTGCAGTGAAAATGAACCCCAGTGAAGAAAAACAAGACGGGAGGAAAGAGACGCCCGTTCACAGAGTTCAGTTACTAGCAGCTCTGATCTTCAGCTGTCAGCTGATCTGGGACTAAAGCAGCTGCTGAGCCAAAGAAGCAGATTGACGGACTGATGCCTTTAAAATGTGTTAATTCTATAAATAAAACGTGAACGTCTGGACTCAGAGTGGAGGTAGCTAAAGCCATCAGGACGTCAGGATCACCTCTGGGTTCCTCTGTTGGAGGATCCTGAAGATCACAGGAATAATAATAATCAGATCATCTGATCTCCAAACACTTTAACTTCTGACTCTGGTGAGACTCCTGATGTTCGCTCGTCCACAGACCCAAACCTGCTGGTTCTGATTGGTCCTGCTTGGACCCTCCTCTGAGCTGCAGATGTGATTTTCCTGAAGCGGCAGGATGCTGAGCCGGTCCAGGCCTGGAGGTATTTACTCTAACAGGACCACTGATTTACTGCAGCTAACTGCTCTGATCGTTTCCTAATCTGATTTTCTGCAGCCCGTTCCAGCTCTTTCCCATGTGAACCAATTTAACGTCTGCATGGAGCCGTACGGATCGCTATTCAGGCCGTCGGTTATCAGCTCATCTGGATTTAGAAGACGCCTCTCTTCATATGGGTCAGCGCCGTTTGCAGAAAATGAAGTGAAGGTCGTGTCAGGTTCTAATGGTAAATCCATGCAGGGTAATAGATATGTGAGAGCAGCTACACACTTCCGTGTTGTGACTCTGTGGTTGTAAATTGTTTTTAAATGTCTTGAAGGAGTTTTCTGAGAGACCAAGAGGAAGGAAGCTGCTCAGCGTTTCTCCATCTGTCGCTCGGACACTGGAGAAGCCGAGTCGAGGTGGGAGTGGATCACGAAGCCTGGAGGGCACTGATGGTTCGAACAGGCTGCAAACACCAAGCCGAGGTTCAGTCCAATCAGATGTACGACATTCAGCATGAAGGCCCAACAGCTGATCAGCAGAAACAACGACTACAGAGAAACAAAGGCAGCTAGCAGCAGCAGCTATGTGTGCAGAGAACACATTTATTTATATTTCATGTTTTTGGACTGTTCATCTGCTCCATTCTCATAAATCTGATAATCAGGTCCACTTAGACCCAATGATGACCTCATTAGATCTTTGCTCTGACATCACAAAACACACTTAGACCAAAACATTTTAGCTAACAGTGACGGACGTGTGTTAAATGATGATATGAAGTACAGCAGCAGCTATGAACTGTAAACAAACTACCATGAACTGACCATGCTAATGACTAAACAGCTAGCACAAAGGCTAAACGTTATGAATTAATGGTTAGCATGGTTAGCTTAATTAGCTCGCTATAAAGATAAAAGGTCTGAATCAACACTTCAAACAGGAAATGATCAGAGGTAAATGACTGAACTTGGAGGCTAAAGGACTAAAAGTCCTGGACAGAGAGGTTACTGCAGTTTGCTTTGATAAAAGTTAGCTCGAGGCTAACTTATTTAATGAATAGATGGTACATGAGTTAACTGGTTCAGCTAAACGGAGCGCTTCACTCTGACATGATGAACGGTGCTGAGAGGTGTTTGACAGACGAGGCTCCGTCAGGCTACAAGGTGCAGAGCAGGCTCACCTCCAGGATCCATTCATCATCATTATCTTTACTACCTGATCACAAACAGCCGTCCAGAGGAGGATCTCTGGTTCTACTCAGCCGGCTGCTCCAGAGATGCCTCCTCAGCCTCAGTATTGATTACAGCCTCCATCTGTTGTGCGTTTTCTCCATTTTCTATTGTGAACTACTCCCTTTGTTGTGTGTTATTTTTCCCATCCTTGCTCAGGCTGTTTCCATGAGTCACTAGAGAGCTGCGATCCAGCACCAAGTATTCCTACAGACAGACTCCTTGTTTATGGTTTTCTCATCAATAAATGGCCTATTGTCTCCGGACACCGGGAGACTCGGTGTGGGCTGACTTTAATTTTAGTTTTTACCAGGAACACTGCTGCAGTTATTCCTGTGTGTTTTCTCTGATTTAAAGGCGGTTGAGGGAGCAGGGTGGCCACCACGTACTGTACACCAGCTACTTCATCCTTTACTGCAGTACAGAGGAGAAAACTGTAGTTTTAACTGCTTTCCATGTACCTGGCAGCTGTTTTTAATCCTTAAACGTTTGCATTTGGAAATCGCAGCTTGTCTTTTGGCCACAGCAGCTGAAGGATGTCGGTTTCCAGCAGTTTGTGAGATCAAAACAGAACATGAGTGATTTGGTGTCTTCTTCAGCTAGAAAGGCCTGGAGTTCCTCAGGGATCCATCCTGGAGTGTGTGTTCTTTTTATTCTACTGCTCATTTGTACAAATCATTCACCACCTTGGCATCCTGGTCACAGACAGAGGAACATTCAGAAATATACACTACTTGTTTTAAACGGTATCGTCTCGATTTGTGTCCTTTTAACGAGCAGCTAGGTCACATGACTGGTCAGCTGATTCTGCTTCTACAGACTGGACAGCATGAAACATGGAAGAATCATCACAGCTGGACCAGCATGTTTGGTGTGAACCTGACCAGGACCACCACAGTGGATGCATCGTCCTGACAGTGAAGCACGGAGGTGGAGCGTGATGTAGATAAACCAGTCCCTCCAGAACTTTACGATGCTGCAACAATTAACGCTAATTCAACCAATCTCCATGAATTCTGCGCCACCTTTCAATTTCGTCCAATCACCGCCACTTTTCCGCAATTTGGTCCCGCCTCCCGTGAGTTCCACCAATCACAGCAGTCCCCAGTAATGCACGTACGTCACTGAATTCACTTCCTTGTTTATGGTTTGAAGATGCAGACGTGTGCCATAGTAACGTCTCTCACTTACCAACTAAAATTACTGCTAAAGACCAAAAACAATTCCCTGATGTTCTTCACCAAAGCGGAGCTAAACTGTTTTCACCCCGTGGAATATTGAGGTGGAACACAAACCAAAACCATCCACTGACAAACACTTTTCTACCGTAAACATATCAGGAGAATGGGTGAAACCAGCGGACCACAGACCAGACAAACCACCGTGATGAAGCTGTTGCATCCAGATCTGTGGCAGCACTGAAACAATGAAGGTCAGTTAGATTCATTAACTGACGTGACGAGCTGTGAGCGTGTGTGTGTGAACACGCGTGTGCCAGGATGTGGAATTAACTTTTTAAACTTTTAACATTTTTAATGAATTATACAAAACTAAGAAAAAAATGCAACTTTTGGACAATTTTTTACCGTCTCCTGCAATTTCATCGCAACAAATACGCTTCAAACGTCACAACTTACATCGCAAGTTTTTAGAGACGTCCGCGAAATCCTGGAGGGACTGAAAAAGGTGTTGATGGCATTTATAGATGCTCCATGTGTTCTTCCCCTGTGTTCCTAACAGCTACCACAGCCTACAGCGCCACCTTCTGATGACTTCATGCAGCCCGGACAGAAACAGGCCTTGCTAGCTTTTCTTTGTGACGTCATAAAGTTTGCGTTAAGCGTGTGTGAGGACACACGTCTGTATCAGTGTGTCTGGATTTACGCGTTGGAACTGTGGGACAACATCGCCTCCATCAGGCCAAAAGAGGGAATTACAGCACTGCTTGACTCCTTCATCAAAATATTATTGTATTATAATATTATTGATTCATCAGAAAAACAACTCGTAGTTGTTTTTGACATTCTGAGTTAAAGACAAACGACTGTCAGGGAGCTGAGGCTTCACAGTGCTAACATGTTAAATAGTTCCAGGTCAGGGTTTCTGAACTATACGAAACATTTTTCACAGCCTGTCCTCGAGTAAAGCTTGAAACCCCACAGAATAGCTTTTCACAACAGATCTGACATTTTAAAATCTATGACAACGACGCAGCAAACAGCCCACTGGGGACACATTAATATGGAAAGTTTAGCCGATGCCTGTCGACTGTTTATCTTCTGGTGTCAGATGTTAAATGGAGGAATATGTTGGTTCACACACTCTGCGGTGGGACTCACATTCCTCCGGACCACATGTTAGACTGTCGCTGCTCCCAGGACACCGGATCGCTGGCTGGCTGTCGGATGGTGGAGCTGGGCAGAGGGTTCGGGGGTTTTCGGCGGTGGTTGGTGGGTGGATCTGGGCCTCGGAGCTCTGCCAGCTGATGAAAAACCCCGTCTGCTTTAGGTTTTAGCAGGCATTTTCTCATAATTACATTGTCTGGCCGTGCAGGGCTGCGCTGGGGAAGGTGGGTGGGCATCTCAACGAGCCTGATACCAAAGTGGCATGAAGTGGGCCTGAAACGGGGGCCGTCCTGCTCACTGCAGGATTTGGCTGCTCGGCCATAAAAGACGTAGTCTGAGCGGACCTTTGGCAGTCCCTCTGAAGGTTTCAGGCACTCCAAAGCCACTTTTCCTTTTTCTTTTTCAACGGAGACATGCTAAAAATAAAAACGGGCCTTTTTAAAGAGTGTGGCTTTTAATGGCAGCATGTAAAAATCTGCTATGTGTTAACAGCTTCACTGAGGCAAACCAAAGACATGCCTTAGCGGCCTCAAAACAAATTAGGATGGCAAATGACGAGGCAGCAGGCTCTGGATGGAGGTGGCTCTGTCTTTCTGTTTCTGTCTTTGTGTTTGTGTTTGATCAGGCGACGCCCGGAGACTTTACAGAAAATACACCCACAGAAAGCAGCCGCAGATAAAAGATGAACCTTCAGAAAGCTCCAGAGAACACAGGCTTATATAAAAGAAAGATGTCGTCACTGGACGGTCTAAGCTGCTGTAATATTTGCTCTTCTATTCCACTCCCAGTGATGCAGGTTGTGACCTCTCCTTTTTATTTTAGTTCAGCTCCGTTTCTTTGTGATTTTCTTTTGTTGGTTTAAATCACAAAGACGAACATTTGAGGTGGATTTTTCTCGTCAACATTCAGATCAAGTTCTTCTCACAGTTTGAGTTCTCTCAGAGTTCTTACTTGAGTTTCTTGTAACGTTTTCTGCCCAGTTTTCCTTCAGTTCTTTTTCCTTAAACATCCTCGTAGGTTCAGTCGCAGCATCTCGACTGGCTTCAGCTGCTCAAAGACGTTTCGACAAACTGAAGTTAGTCCAGATGCTCCCACTGAAACGAGGAGGAGAACCATGACCTGGACGACTGAGGACCTCCACAGACATGTTCACTTTAACATTTTATTCTCTTGTTGACGTTTTAGTCTCTTTTTCCTTTGCCAATTTTCACATCTTTTAGCAGTTTAAAGCTGCAGCTGTCGCCATCTTGGTGTACCGTTGCCATGGTTACCAGTCAGATTATTCAAAGTATCAAAGTTACTTCAGTTGAAACCAGAATGATCATTAAAAAGGAGGAAGCAGCAGATCTTCACTGCTCCACCAATCACAGGCCTCCATCCGGCCTGACCAGGAAGCCGGAGGACGGAGGCTGAAGAAGATCTGGGTCGGCAGCAGGAAACGGCGTCGCCGGGCTCCGAGACAATCAGGAAGGTGAGCGAATGTGGATCAAAGCGCTGCCATCTGGCTCTTGAACAGCTGCTGACATGTTGGCAGCGTCTCTACAACCCCAGCCTCCATCCTCCATCAGCTCCAACGGTTGAAGCAGCTCCACGCTGCAGCTCGGCTCAGACAGTGAACTCATTCTGAGCTGTCTGATGGAATCAGTCACTGGATCTCTTTTCTTTCAGCTCTAATGCTCCAGCACAAAGAGGCAGTCAGAGCGACGCATCGCATGCAGAGGACTGGACTTGAACACTCCTCATCCTGAACAGGAGGCGAGTCCATCAACAGTCGGAGCCGATTCTGCTTCCTGAGGAAAATCTGAAGGTTTAGTTCCTTCAGTGACGCTACATCAAAGCTGCTGGAAGGGCTTCAAACCGGAACGTGACCTCTTCAGTCAAACAGTGTGATCACAGGGGAAGTGTTTATATCTGTCAGACGAACACACCTGAAAACACGTCACATGACCATCACATGACACTGTGTGTGCAGGTGTAAACAGGAAGCTAGTAGAAATGCTAAATGGTCTGCACTTCTATAGCACCTTCTTCTATCTTAGTGGTTCCAAAGAACTTTACAATGTGTTTCTCATTCACACTCCAGTTGAGACAGAGCTGCCATGCAAGGCGCTAATCTACCACTGGGAGCAACTTGGGGTTCAGTGTCTTGCCCAAGGACACTTTGGCATGTGGAGGGGCCGGGGATCGAACCGCCAACCTTGTGATCAGTGGACAACCAGCTCTACCACCTGAGACACAGCCGCCCTAGAAGAACAGCAAAGATCTCTCCACCAACAGGATTCCTGATCCATGTTGGATTAACCTTCAGCTGACGTCTGTTTTCTCCCGAGAAAAGGTCACATGACTGAAAAGTGACCAATCAGGGAAGGACACGGAGTGACATCAGCAGACAGCTTCAGAGGTTTCAGACTAATAGAGAGGCCAGCAGCCTTTCAGCATCCTCAGCAGTAGAACGAACCTCACAGGACCAATAAATGAGTTTTAAAGATGGAGCCGAACATCAGAAGAATGAAAACTGAGATACAAATGAAGGTCCTGCATTTCAAACGTCACTGAAGCACCGAACCGGGAGTTTACTCTGGAAACGCTGTGAAATGTTTGTGCAGATTCTCAGCCATCAGGTCGTGTCCATCGTCAGAGCTTCAATAAAAAGCAGCTGCACGTTTCCTGAAGACCTTTCAGCTTCATTTAAAGACTTCTTCAGCTCTCACTGACTCATGGGGAGGTTCAGGTTTTTATAATCACCCAGGAATCACATGACTAACGACCCGTCCAGACCCCAGACTCACATGACTCGAGCTGTGATTGGTGGGGACGGATGACTCGACACGCTGTCACTGGATGGAGGAGAAACATCTTCAGGAACCAAAGAGTGACGTCCGGCTGCTTTTACTGAAACTGAACATATCAAGTACTCAGTGCAGACAATATTACTACCATCATAGACAAGAACATGGACGAACACATGAACCAAGGGTGGCTGGTTTAAAACAATAGTTTATATGACTGAGGTGAACATCTGGGGGAGCTTCAGGTTTCTCTGCTGTAATATTCTGAACTGTTTCTTTCAGTGTCTTCGTGGTTTCAGTCGTAGCATCTGGACTTTCTTCAGTTTATCGAAGGACTTGAGGAGAGGTGGAACATCTTCAACACACTCCAGCTAGTCCAGACGCTGCGACTGAAACCAGGAGGTTAACTATGACCTGGACGACTGAGGATCTTCACAGACACGTCTCTTCAGTATTTATTTGGAGAAAATGTTGTGCAGATGAACCGACAGTGAAGCTGTGACTCTGTTAAACCACATGCAGCGGCCTGATAACCTCCAGAGCTGCAGCTTTCTGCTCGCTGCAGGAGTTCTGGCTAATTTCCCCCCATGCAGGCTGATTGGATCGGGCCTCTGCTCTGTTGTGGTCTCAGCCTCTTCAAAGCGCTGCGCTCAGCTCGCTGGAATGCCCATTACCTTGCGGTGGCATGTGTCTGTGAGCTGCTGGCCTCCTGCGGCGCTGCAGCAGCCAGGTATCCCATCAGCCCCTGCAGGCGGCCATGACGGCGGGTTCCTGTGTGGCCTCGGAGCTGCAGGGCTCCTCTGCGACTGACGCAGGTTTCAGTGTTTCCTTCTATTTTTAATGCGCTCTGCTCTAAATATACGGCTCTGTTTGTTTCCTCTCGGATCCAACAATGCGTAAGAAATGTGAAAATGTCGGCGCTCTGTTGGGTTTGTGGCGTGTGGATTCCTGCGCGCTGAGCGTCCGGTTATTTCCGGAGTCTTGGTGGATATTTTGGATGTGTCATGCAGCAGCCGCCCACGCTGCAGCGTTTGATGCTGCAGCCGTGATGCAACCGTCGCTGCAGAAGGGTGCGACCCGCCGACTGACGCATTTCACTGGGAAACTCCTTCCAGATTCCCAGAGCTCCCAGTCTGCTGGACGGCTGCCACCAGCATGTGGCTGTGACTCTGTGGTCGACAGATTACAGATCAGATCCCAACGTTTACAGTCTGTCAGTGGGTCAGAGACTCACAGCAACAAGAGGTAATGAAGCCGCACAAAGACAAACACAGGACGGCTACGGAGGACTGTTACCGCCATAATGTAAAATAGAAACACAGGACGGCTACGGAGGCTGTTAAGGCCAAGAAATAAAATAAAGACACAGTTAGTCTAACTCTGTCTTCGTATCTCAGTTTTTCCTCATAGTCTGTTAGAAAGTCTTCCCATCTTGATCAGTTCAGTCAGAACTCGTATTAATGTGAACAACTTTTTAAGTCACAGCACATCTCATGTATTCTAAACTATTTCTATGATTTTAATTTTAAAACGAAATAATTAACTCAGACTGAAAACAAAGGATAAGTAAATAAAATAGAAGTCACAACTTTGAGCTGGCAGTTGTAGCTTCAGCTCATCTTCTCTTAATATCTCATATTTTAATGTATGTCATTATTAATTATTATTTATTAATTTTAACTTTTGGAATTATTTTTTCTATTTTTTCAGTTTTGACAATGACTTTTTTAATTTTTTACCAAATTAAGGATTCTCAGAGTGTAACAAACAAACAAACAAACAAATCCAGCAGTAGAGGCTCACCTCATGTAAATAACTGACTCAGACTGAAAAAGGAAACCCGATAGAAGCCTGGTTCTGTCCACACTAAAGACATCCTACAGGATCATTCAGATTCATTTTTACCATTTTTATTTATTTTATATGAACATCAACTGAAGCCCATCCTGACCTGAAAAAATACTCAATTACTTTATTATTTAAATAACACAAACATGATCCGCTAACAAACCAACACAGACAGAATAAATACAGAAGCTGCAGCTCTGACTCAGGTTGATTTAACATTCGGACTCATAAACTGACTCCCAGTCTGTGAACTGGTGGAAGTGGGACAGCAAGTCATCCTGTTCTTTAGACCAGTACAGGTCTGGAGGCAGAAACAGAGGAAACACCTCAGTAAACTACTTTAGATTCTCCCATCGTGTCAGTCCGACCCTCTGATTATTCTACTGTCATATAATTCAGGGCTGTTCTTTAATTTGAGCGTTGTGTCTTTACTGTACGACTTGCAGGGACAACATGAAGAGGGGAGGATGTGACATGCAGCAAACTTAATACAAACACATCCTCTTTTTAATGATCTTGGCAGAGCTGAGGCTCCATATATAACTGGAACATGACAGCAGTAGTTCATAAACTTGTTAGCAGCATCTGCAGCGAACCAAAGACACAGAAACGCCTTTAAACGGTGAATAATTGACGTTGAGGGAGAACTTTCAGCAGCAGTTAGACTTTATATCACTGAGCAGCTCTGCGGTTTGGTAATTTCATCCTGCGGGTCGTTGTGTCTTCATATCTGTGAACCCTCTGAAGCTCAACGACTCTCCTCGTCGTAAAAGAAGTCAAAGACGAGCCGAGACTCTGCTGCGCCTCTTATGAAAAGCTAAATGGCTCCGAGGTAGAAGCAGCCAATAAAAAGCAGGAAGAAACACCGACCAGCATCAAAGAGCTTCAGCTTCATTCAGACCCGTTTTATTTGCAGTAAAACACTTTTATTTTAGTAAAACTGCAGTCGAGGGGCTCATACAGGCTCAAATCTTCATTACAGCAGAGAATTACATGACTATAAGAACCAAACTACAGATCTGCCCTGGCTTCAGTAGAGATTATTATTCTAGGTGTATGTTTGTGAATCACCTGTTTAAAATATTAATCCTTTAACCTCTGAACAGCAGACTGAAGTCGCTTTAACAGGTTTTATTTGACATGAGGACAATATTTACTGACTGCCTTGTAAACGTTCAGTTTCTATCAATTAGCTAAAATGTAAAATAAAAACCAGATTATGTAAAACAGTTTTAATAGTCAGATGTCATGAAACAAAGTCAGAGTGTTTCCTGGTGTAGTTCTTACTGGTGTTACCAGCCTGTAGAGGGAGAATCACCGAAGGGCTTCATGGAGCCGCTGCTGCAGTTAACATGTGAAGACAAATTACATAGAGAGACACAAAACAACAACAAAGAGACGCAAAACAACAACAAAGAGACACAAAACAACAACAAAGAGACACAAAACAACAACAAAGAGACACAAAACAACAACAAAGAGACACAAAACAACAACAAAGAGACACAAAACAACAACAAAGAGACACAAAACAACAACAAAGACACAAAACAACAACAAAGAGACACAAAACAACCACAAAGAAACAAAAACAACCACAAAGAGGCGCAAAACAACCACAAAGAGACAAAAACAACCACAAAGAGACACAAAACAACCACAAAGAGACACAAAACAACAACAAAGAGACAAAAACAACAACAAAGACACACAAAACAACCACAAAGACACACAAAACAACAACAAAGAGACAAAAAACAACAACAAAGAGACAAAAACAACAACAAAGACACACAAAACAACCACAAAGAGACACAAAACAACAACAAAGAGACAAAAACAACAACAAAGACACACAAAACAACCACAAAGACACACAAAACAACCACAAAGAGACAAAAACAACCACAAAGAGGCGCAAAACAACAACAAAGAGACACAAAACAACCACAAAGAGACAAAAACAACAACAAAGACACACAAAACAACCACAAAGACACACAAAACAACCACAAAGACACACAAAACAACCACAAAGAGACAAAAACAACCACAAAGAGACACAAAACAACCACAAAGAGACACAAAACAACCACAAAGACACACAAACGACTAATACAAAAGACACAAAAACGACCACAAAGACAAAAACAACAACAAAGACACACAAAACAACAAAGAGACACAAAACGACCACAAAGAGACACAAAAACGACCACAAAGAGACACAAAACGACCACAAAGACACAAACGACCACAGAGACACAAACACCACAGAGACACAAAACAACAACAAAGAGACACAAAACAACAACAAAGAGACACAAAACGACAACAAAGAGACACAAAACGACCACAAAGAGACACAAAACGACTCACAAAGACACAAAAACGACCAGAGACAAAACAACAAAGAGACACAAAAACAACAAATAAAGAGACACAAAAACAACAACAAAGAGACACAAACAACAACAAAGAGACACAAAACGACAACAAAGAGACACAAACGACCACAAAGACACAAAACGACCACAAAGACACAAAACGACCACAGAGACACAAAACGACAACAAAGAGACACAAAACGACAACAAAGAGACACAAAACGACAACAGACACAAAACAACCACAAAGAGACACAAAACAACCACAAAGAGACACAAAACGACCACAAAGACACAAAACGACAACAAAGAGACACAAAACGACAACAAAGAGACACAAAACGACAACAAAGAGACACAAAACAACAACAAAGAGACACAAAACAACAACAAAGAGACACAAAACAACAACAGACACAAAACAACAACAAAGAGACACAAAACAACAACAAAGAGACACAAAACAACAACAAAGAGACACAAAACAACAACAGACACAAAACAACAACAAAGAGACACAAAACAACAACAGACACAAAACAACAACAAAGAGACACAAAACAACAACAAAGAGACACAAAACAACAACAAAGAGACACAAAACAACAACAAAGAGACACAAAACAACAACAGACACAAAACAACAACAAAGAGACACAAAACAACAACAAAGAGACACAAAACGACAACAAAGAGACACAAAACAACAACAGACACAAAACAACAACAAAGAGACACAAAACAACAACAAAGAGACACAAAACAACAACAAAGAGACACAAAACAACAACAAAGAGACACAAAACGACCACAAAGAGACACAAAACGACCACAAAGAGACACAAAACGACCACAAAGACACAAAACGACCACAGAGACACAAAACAACAACAAAGAGACACAAAACAACAACAAAGAGACACAAAACAACCACAAAGAGACACAAAACAACCACAAAGAGACAAAACCACCACAAAGAGACGCAAAACAACAACAAAGAGACACAAAACAACAACAAAGACACAAAACAACAACAAAGACACACAAACGACCACAAAGAGACACAAAACAACCACAAAGAGACACAAAACAACCACAAAGAGACAAAACCACCACAAAGAGACACAAAACAACAACAAAGAGACACAAAACAAAAACAAAGACACAAAACAACAACAAAGAGACGCAAAACGACCACAAAGAGACACAAAACGACCACAAAGAGACACAAAACGACCACAAAGAGACACAAAACAACAACAAAGAGACACAAAACGACCACAGAGACACAAAACAACAACAAGGAGACGCAAAACAACCACAAAGAGACGCAAAACAACAACAAAGAGACGCAAAACGACCACAAAGAGACGCAAAACGACCACAAAGAGACACAAAACAACAACAAAGACACAAAACAACAACAAAGAGACACAAGACACAAAACAACAACAAAGAGACACAAAACAACCACAAAGAGACACAAAACGACCACAAAGAGACACAAAACAACAACAAAGACACAAAACAACAACAAAGAGACACAAAACAACAACAAAGACACAAAACAACAACAAAGACACACAAAACGACCACAAAGACACACAAAACAACCACAAAGACACACAAAACAACCACAAAAAGACACAAAACAACAACAAAGAGACACAAAACAACCACAAAGAGACACAAAACAACCACAAAGACACACAAAACGAACACAAAGACACAAAACGACCACAAAGACACACAACAACCACAAAGACACACAAAACAACAACAAAGAGACACAAAACAACCACAAAGAGACACAAAACGACCACAAAGAGACACAAAACGACAACAAAGAGACACAAAACAACAACAAAGAGACACAAAACAACAACAAAGAGACACTAAACGACAACAAAGAGACACAAAACGACCACAAAGAGACACAAAACGACCACAAAGACACAAAACGACCACAGAGACACAAAACAACAACAAAGAGACACAAAACGACAACAAAGAGACACAAAACGACAACAAAGAGACACAAAACAACAACAGACACAAAACAACCACAAAGAGACACAAAACGACCACAAAGACACAAAACGACAACAAAGAGACACAAAACGACAACAAAGAGACACAAAACGACAACAAAGAGACACAAAACAACAACAGACACAAAACAACAACAAAGAGACACAAAACAACCACAAAGAGACAAAAAACAACCACAAAGAGACACAAAACAACCACAAAGAGACACAAAATGACCACAAAGAGACACAAAACAACAACAAAGAGACACAAAACAACAACAGACACAAAACAACAACAAAGAGACACAAAACAACAACAAAGAGACACAAAACAACAACAAAGACACAAAACAACAACAAAGACACACAAAACGACCACAAAGACACACAAAACAACCACAAAGACACACAAAACAACCACAAAAAGACACAAAACAACAACAAAGAGACACAAAACAACCACAAAGAGACACAAAACAACCACAAAGACACACAAAACGACCACAAAGACACAAAACGACCACAAAGACACAAAACAACAACAAAGACACACAAAACAACAACAAAGAGACACAAAACGACCACAAAGAGACACAAAACGACCACAAAGAGACACAAAACGACCACAAAGACACAAAACGACCACAGAGACACAAAACGACCACAGAGACACAAAACAACAACAAAGAGACACAAAACAACAACAAAGAGACACAAAACGACAACAAAGAGACACAAAACGACCACAAAGAGACACAAAACGACCACAAAGACACAAAACGACCACAGAGACACAAAACAACAACAAAGAGACACAAAACAACCACAAAGAGACACAAAACAACCACAAAGAGACAAAACCACCACAAAGAGACACAAAACAACAACAAAGAGACACAAAACAACAACAAAGACACAAAACAACAACAAAGACACACAAACGACCACAAAGAGACACAAAACAACCACAAAGAGACACAAAACAACCACAAAGAGACAAAACCACCACAAAGAGACACAAAACAACAACAAAGAGACACAAAACAAAAACAAAGACACAAAACAACAACAAAGAGACGCAAAACGACCACAAAGAGACACAAAACGACCACAAAGAGACACAAAACGACCACAAAGAGACACAAAACAACAACAAAGAGACACAAAACGACCACAGAGACACAAAACAACAACAAGGAGACGCAAAACAACCACAAAGAGACGCAAAACAACAACAAAGAGACGCAAAACGACCACAAAGAGACGCAAAACGACCACAAAGAGACACAAAACAACAACAAAGACACAAAACAACAACAAAGAGACACAAAACAACCACAAAGAGACACAAAACAACCACAAAGAGACACAAAACGACCACAAAGAGACACAAAACAACAACAAAGACACAAAACAACAACAAAGAGACACAAAACAACAACAAAGACACAAAACAACAACAAAGACACACAAAACGACCACAAAGACACACAAAACAACCACAAAGACACACAAAACAACCACAAAAAGACACAAAACAACAACAAAGAGACACAAAACAACCACAAAGAGACACAAAACAACCACAAAGACACACAAAACGAACACAAAGACACAAAACGACCACAAAGACACACAACAACCACAAAGACACACAAAACAACAACAAAGAGACACAAAACAACCACAAAGAGACACAAAACAACCACAAAGAGACACAAAACAACAACAAAGACACAAAACAACAACAAAGAGACACAAAACAACAACAAAGAGACACAAAACAACCACAAAGAGACACAAAACAACCACAA
>JAMOIN010001853.1:0-27143 GCA_024666655.1 Dascyllus trimaculatus
AAACGTCATACCGCGGAATCATGTAAAAAATGTCACAAAAATGTCACAATAACGTCATACCGCGGGATATTGTCAAAAATGTCATAAAAAGATCAAAAATGTCTCAAAAATGTCATACCGCGGTATGAGGTCAAAAATGTCACAAAAACGTCATACCGCGGTATGAGGTAAAAAGTGTCACAAAAACGTCATGCCGCGGAATCATGTCAAAAATGTCACAAAAACGTCATACCGCGGGATGATGTCAAAAATGTCACAAAAACGTCATACCGCGGAATCATGTAAAAAATGTCACAAAAATGTCACAATAACGTCATACCGCGGGATAATGTCAAAAATGTCACAAAAAGATCAAAAATGTCTCAAAAATGTCATACCGCGGTATGAGGTCAAAAATGTCACAAAAACGTCATACCGCGGTATGAGGTCAAAAATGTCACAAAAACGTCATACCGCGGAATCATGTAAAAAATGTCAAAAAAGGTCAAAAATGTCACAAAAACGTTATACCACGGTATGAGGTCAAAAATGTCACAATAACGTCATACCGCGGTATGAGGTCAAAAATGTCACAAAAACGTCATACCGCGGTATGAGGTCAAAAACGTCACAAAAGTCACAAAAACGTCATACCGCGGTATGAGGTCAAAAATGTCGCAAATACGTCATTCCGCGGTATGAGGTAAAAAATGTCACAAAAAGGTCAAAAATGTCACAAAAACGTCATACCGCTGTATGAGGTCCAAAATGTCACAAAAACATGATTCCGCGGGATTATGTCAAAAATGTCACAAAAACGTCATATGGCGGGATAATGTAAAAAATGTCACAAAAAGGTCAAAAATGTCACAAAAACGTTATCCTGCGATATGAGGTCAAAAACGTCACAAAAGTCACAAAAACGTCATGACGCGGTATGAGGTCAAAAATGTCACAAAAACGTCATTAGGCAGGATGATGTCAAAAATGTTCCAAAAAGGTCAAAAATTTCACAAAAACATTATACCGCGGTATGAGGTCAAAAATGTCACAAAAACGTCATTTCGCGGTATGAGGTCAAAAATGTCGCAAACACGTCAAAACGCGGTATGAGTTCAAAAACGTCACGAAAACGTCATACCGCGGTATGAGGTCAAAAATGTCACAAAAACGTTATACCGCGGGATGAGGTCAAAAATGTCACAAAAACGTCATACCGCGGAATGATGTCAAAAATTTCACAGAAAAGTCATACCGTGGTATGAGGTCAAAAATTTCACAAAAACGTCATACCGCGGTATGAGGTCAAAAACGTCACAAAAGTCACAAAAACATCAAACCGCGGTATGAGGTCAAAAATGTCACAAAAACGTCATACAGCGGAATCATGTAAAAATGTCACAAAAAGGTCAAAAATGTCACAAAAACGTCATAACGCGGTATGAGGTCAAAAACGTCACGAAAACTTCATACCGCGGTATGAGGTCAAAAATGTCACAAAAACGTTTTACCGCGGGATGAGGTCAAAAATGTCACAAAAACGTCATACCGCGGTATGAGGTCAAAAATGTCACAAAAACGTCATACCGCGGTATGAGGTCAAAAATGTCACAAAAACGTCATACCGCGGAATCATGTAAAAAATGTCAAAAAAGGTCAAAAATGTCACAAAAACGTTATACCACGGTATGAGGTCAAAAATGTCGCAAATACGTCATTCCGCAGAATGAGGTCAAAAATGTCACAAAAATGTCAAAAATGTCACAAAAACGTCATACCACGGTATGAGGTCAAAAATGTCACAATAATGTCTTACCGCGGAATGATGTCAAAAATGTCACAAAAACGTCATGCCGCGGTATGAGGTCAAAAATGTCACAAAAACGTCATACCGCGGAATCATGTAAAAAATGTCACAAAAATGTCAAAAATGTCATAAAAAGATCAAAAATGTCTCAAAAACGTCATACCGCGGTATGAAGGCAAAAATGCCACAAAAACGTCACACCACGGGATGTTGTCAAAAATGTCACAAAAAGGTCAAAAATGTCTCAAAAACGTGATGCCGCGATATTAGGTCAAAAATGTCAGAAAAACGTCACACCGCGGGATGATGTGAAAAATGTCATAAAAATTTCATACCGCAGTATGGTGTCAAAAATGTCACAAAAACGTAATAACGCGGGATGAGGTCAAAAATGTCACAAAAATTTCATACCACGGAATGAGGTCAAAAATTTCACAAAAACGTTATACCGCGGTATGAGGTCAAAAACGTCTCAAAAGTCACAAAAACGTCATACCGCGGTATGAGGTCCAAAATGTCAATAAAACTTCATACCGCGGAATGATTTCAAAAATGTCACAAAAACGTCATACTGCGGAATCATGTAAAAAATGTCACAAAAATGACGCAAAAACGTCATACCGCGGGATCATGTCAAAAATGTCATAAAAAGATCAAAAATGTCTCAAAAACGTCATACCGCTGTTTGAGGTC
Source organism: Dascyllus trimaculatus (assembly GCA_024666655.1). Taxonomy (NCBI): domain Eukaryota; kingdom Metazoa; phylum Chordata; class Actinopteri; family Pomacentridae; genus Dascyllus; species Dascyllus trimaculatus. The sequence continues at coordinate 2,480 of JAMOIN010001853.1, forward strand.
CAAAATGTCACAAAAACGTCATACCGCGGAATGATGTCAAAAATGTCACAAAAACGTCATACCGCGGGATGATGTCAAAAATGTCACAAAAACGTCATACCGCGGAATCATGTAAAAAATGTCACAAAAATGTCACAATAACGTCATACCGCGGGATAATGTCAAAAATGTCTCAAAAATGTCATACCGCGGTATGAGGTCAAAAATGTCACAAAAACGTCATACCGCGGTATGAGGTAAAAAGTGTCACAAAAACGTCATCCCGCGGAATCATGTCAAAAATGTCACAAAAAGGTCAAAAATGTCACAAAAACGTCATCCTGCGATATGAGGTCAAAAACGTCACAAAAGTCACAAAAACGTCATAACGCGGTATGAGGTCAAAAATGTCACAAAAACGTCATTAGGCAGGATGATGTCAAAAATGTTCCAAAAAGGTCAAAAATTTCACAAAAACGTTATACCGCGGTATGGGGTCAAAAACGTCACAAAAGTCACAAAACGTCATACCGCGGTATGAGGTAAAAAATGTCGCAAAAACGTCATAACGCGGCATGAGTTCAAAAACGTCACGAAAACGTCATACCGCGGTATGAGGTCAAAAATGTCACAAAAACGATATACCGCAGGATTAGGTCAAAAATGTCACAAAAACGTCATACCGCGGAATGATGTCAAAAATTTCACAGAAAAGTCATACCGCGGTATGAGGTCAAAAATGTCACAAAAACGTCATACCGCGGTATGAGGTCAAAAATGTCACAAAAACTTCATACTGCGGAATCATGTAAAAAATGTCAAAAAAGGTCAAAGATGTCACAAAAACGTCATACCGCGGAATGATGTAAAAAATGTCACAAAAACGTCATACCGCGGGATGATGTCAAAAATGTCAAAAAAACGTCATACCGCGGAATCATGTAAAAAATGTCACAAAAATGTCACAAAGATGTCATACCGCAGGATCATGTCAAAAACGTCATAAAAAGATCAAAAATGTCTCAAAAACGTCATACCGCGGTATGAAGTCAAAAATGTCACAAAAACGTCATCCCTCGGAATCATGGCAAAAATGTCACAAAAAGGTCAAAATGTCACAAAAACGTCATGCCGCGGAATGTTGTCAAAAATGTCACAAAAACGTCATACCGTGGGATGATGTCAAAAATATCACAAAAATTTCATACCGCGGTATGAGGTCAAAAGTGTCACAAAAACGTTATACCGCGGGATGAGGTCAAAAATGTAACAAAAACCTCATACCGCGGAATGATGTCAAAAATTTCACAAAAAAGTCATTCCGCGGGATGATGTCAAAAATTTCACAAAAACGTCATACCGCAGAATCATGTCAAAAATGTCACAAAAGTCATACCGCGGTATAAGGTCAAAAATGTCAAAAAACGTCATGCCACGGAATCATGTAAAAAAAGTCACAAAAAGGTCAAAAATGTCACAAAAACGTTATACCGCGGTATGAGGTCAAAAATGTCACAAAAACGTCATACCGCGGTATGAGGTCAAAATCGTCACAAAAGTCACAAAAACGTCATACCGCGGTATGAGGTAAAAAATGTCACAAAAACGTCATACCGCAATATGAGGTCAAAAATGTCAGAAAAACGTCACACCGCGGTATGAGGTAAAAAATTTCACAAAAAATTCATACCGCAGTATGGTGTCAAAAATGTCACAAAAACGTAATAACGCGGGATGAGGTCAAAAATGTCACAAAAATTTCATACCACGGAATGAGGTCAAAAATGTCACAAAAACGTTATACCGCGGTATGAGGTCAAAAATGTCACAAAAACGTCATACCGCGGTATGAGGTCAAAAACGTCTCAAAAGTCACAAAAACGTCATACCGCGGAATGATTTAAAAAATGTCACAAAAACGTCATACCGCGGAATGATGTAAAAAATGTCACAAAAATGTCACAAAAACGTCATACCGCGGGATCATGTCAAAAATGTCATAAAAAGATCAAAAATGTCTCAAAAACGTCATACCGCTGTATGAGGTCCAAAATGTCACAAAAACGTCATACCGCGGAATGATGTCAAAAATGTCACAAAAACGTCATACCGCGGGATGATGTCAAAAATGTCACAAAAACGTCATACCGCGGAATCATGTAAAAAATGTCACAAAAATGTCACAGTAACGTCATACCGCGGGATTATGTCAAAAATGTCATAAAAAGATCAAAAATGTCTCAAAAATGTCATACCGCGGAATGACGTCAAAAATGTCACAAAAACGTCATAACGCGGTATGAGGTCAAAAATGTCACAAAAACGTCATTTCGCGGTATGAGGTCAAAAACGTCACAAAAACATCATACCGCGGTATGGGGTCAAAAACGTCACAAAAGTCACAAAATTTCATACAGCAGTATGAAGTCAAAAATGTCACAAAAGCATCATACCGCGGAATCTTGTCAAAAATGTCACAAAAACGTCATATGGCGGGATAATGTAAGAAATGTCATAAAAAAGGTCAAAAATGTCACAAAAACGGCATACCACGGTATGATGTCAAAAATGTCACAAAAATATCATACCGTGGAACGATGTCAAAAATGTCACAAAAACGTCACATCGCGGGATGAGGTCAAAAATGTCACAAAAACGTCATACCGCGGAATCATGTCAAAAATGTCACAAAAACGTCAGACCGCGGGATGATGTCAAAAATGTCACAAAAACGTCATATGGCGGGATAATGTAAAAAATGTCATAAAAAAGGTTAAAAATGTCACAAAAACAGCATACCACGGATTGATGTAAAAAATGTCACAAAAACGTCATACCGCGGAATCATGTCAAAAATGTCACAAAAATGTCACATCGCGGGATGAGGGCAAAAATGTCACAAAAACGTCACATCGCGGGATGAGGGCAAAAATGTCTCAAAAACGTCATACCGCGGTATGAGGTCGAAAATGTCACAAAACTGTCACAAAAACGTCATACCGCGGAATGATGTCAAACATGTAATAAAAACGAGATCCGCCGGATGATGTCAAAAATTTCTCAAAAATTTAATAACGAAGTATGAGGTCAAAAATGTAATACCCCGGGATGAGGTCAAAAAAGTCACAAAAAAGTAAAAAATGTCACAAAAACGTATTACCGCGGAATGATGTCAAAAATCTCACAAAAATTTCATATCGCCGGATGAGGTCGAAGATGTCACAAAAACGTCATTCCGGGGAATGATGTCAAAAATATCACAAAGATGTCATAACGGTGGATGAGGTCGAAAATGTCACTAAAATTTCATACCGCGGAATGCGGTCAAAAATGTCACAATAATGTCATACCGCGGGATGAGGTCAAAAATGTCACAAAAATTTGACAAAAACGTTACAAAAACGTCATACCGCAGAATGAAGTCAAAAATGTCACAAAAAGGTCATACGGCAGGTTGAGGTCAAAAATGTCTCAAATACGTCATACCGCGGTATAAGTTCAGAAATGTCACAAAAACGTCAAAATGTCACAAAAACGTAATGCCGCTGTATGAGGTCCAAATGTCACAAAAGCTACATGCAGCATGCAGACAGTTCAAAATGTCACAAAAGCATCATACAGCGGAATCATGTAAAATGTCACAAAGGTCAAAAATGTGCAAAACGTCATAACGCGGTATGAGGTCAAAACGTCACGAAAGCGTCATGCCGCGGTATGAGGTCAAAAATGTCAGAAAAAGAAACGTTATACCGCGGGATGAGATTAAAAATGTCACAAAAACACGTCATACCGCAGGATGAGGTCAGAAATTTCACAAAAACGTTTTACCGCGGTATGAGGTCAAAAATGTCACAAAAACGTCATACCGCGGAATCATGTAAAAAATGTCAAAAAAGGTCAAAAATGTCACAAAAACGTTATACCACGGTATGAGGTCAAAAATGTCGCAAATACGTCATTCCGCGGAATGAGGTCAAAAATGTCACAAAAAGGTCAAAAATGTCACAAAAACGTCATACCGCTGTATGAGGTGAAAAATGTCACAAAAAGGTCAAAAATGTCACAAAAACGTAATACCGCTGTATGAGGTCCAAAATGTCACAAAAACTTCATACCGCGGAATGATTTCAAAAATGTCACAAAAACGTCATACAGCGGAATCATGTAAAAAAATGTCACAAAAAGGTCAAAAATGTCACAAAAACGTCATAACGCGGTATGAGGTCAAAAACGTCACGAAAACGTCATACCGCGGTATGAGGTCAAAAATGTCACAAAAACGTTATACCGCGGGATGAGGTCAAAAATGTCACAAAAACGTCATACCGCGGAATGATGTCAAAAATTTCACAGAAAAGTCATACCGCGGTATGAGGTCAAAAATGTCACAAAAACGTCATACCGCGGTATGAGGTCAAAAATGTCACAAAAACGTCATACCGCGGTATGAGGTCAAAAATGTCACAAAAACGTCATACCGCGGAATGATGTAAAAAATGTCACAAAAATGTCACAAAAATGTCATACCGCGGGATCATGTCAAAAATGTCATAAAAAGATCAGAAATTTCTCAAAAACGTCATACCGCGGTATGAAGTCAAAAATGTCACAAAAACGTCATACCGCGGTATGAGGTCAAAAATGTCAAAAAAAACGTCATACCGCGGCATGAGGTAAAAAGTGTCACAAAAACGTCATACCGCGGAATCATGGCAAAAATGTCAAAAAAGGTCAAAAATGTCACAAAAACGTTATACCACGGTATGAGGTCAAAAATGTCGCAAATACGTCATTCCGCAGAATGAGGTCAAAAATGTCACAAAAATGTCAAAAATGTCACAAAAACGTCATACCACGGTATGAGGTCAAAAATGTCACAATAATGTCTTACCGCGGAATGATGTCAAAAATGTCACAAAAACGTCATGCCGCGGTATGAGGTCAAAAATGTCACAAAAACGTCATACCGCGGAATCATGTAAAAAATGTCACAAAAATGTCACAAAAATGTCAAAAATGTCATAAAAAGATCAAAAATGTCTCAAAAACGTCATACCGCGGTATGAAGTCAAAAATGCCTCAAAAACGTCACACCACGGGATGATGTCAAAAATGTCACAAAAAGGTCAAAAATGTCTCAAAAACGTGATGCCGCGATATTAGGTCAAAAATGTCAGAAAAACGTCACACCGCGGGATGATGTGAAAAATGTCACAAAAATTTCATACCGCAGTATGGTGTCAAAAATGTCACAAAAACGTAATAACGCGGGATGAGGTCAAAAATGTCACAAAAATTTCATACCACGGAATGAGGTCAAAAATTTCAAAAAAACGTTATACCGCGGTATGAGGTCAAAAATGTCACAAAAACGTCGTACCGCGGTATGAGGTCAAAAACGTCTCAAAAGTCACAAAAACGTCATACCGCGGTATGAGGTCCAAAATGTCAATAAAACTTCATACCGCGGAATGATTTCAAAAATGTCACAAAAACGTCATACTGCGGAATCATGTAAAAAATGTCACAAAAATGACGCAAAAACGTCATACCGCGGGATCATGTCAAAAATGTCATAAAAAGATCAAAAATGTCTCAAAAACGTCATCCCGCTGTTTGAGGTCCAAAATGTCACAATAACGTCATACCGCGGAATGATGTCAAAAATGTCACAAAAACGTCATACCGCGGGATGATGTCAAAAATGTCACAAAAACGTCATACCGCGGAATCATGTAAAAAATGTCACAAAAATGTCACAATAACGTCATACCGCGGTATGAGGTCAAAAATGTCACAAAAACGTCATACCGCGGTATGAGGTAAAAAGTGTCACAAAAACGTCATACCGCGGTATGAGGTAAAAAGTGTCACAAAAACGTCATCCCGCGGAATCATGTCAAAAATGTCACAACAAGGTCAAAAATGTCACAAAAACGTCATCCTGCGATATGAGGTCAAAAACGTCACAAAAGTCACAAAAACGTCATAACGCGGTATGAGGTCAAAAATGTCACAAAAACGTCATTAGGCAGGATGATGTCAAAAATGTTCCAAAAAGGTCAAAAATTTCACAAAAACGTTATACCGCGGTATGGGGTCAAAAACGTCACAAAAGTCACAAAACGTCATACCGCGGTATGAGGTAAAAAATGTCGCAAAAACGTCATATCGCGGCATGAGTTCAAAAACGTCACGAAAACGTCATACCGCGGTATGAGGTCAAAAATGTCACAAAAACGATATACCGCGGGATTAGGTCAAAAATGTCACAAAAACGTCATACCGCGGTATGAGGTCAAAAATGTCACAAAAACTTCATACTGCGGAATCATGTAAAAAATGTCAAAAAAGGTCAAAGATGTCACAAAAACGTCATACCGCGGAATGATGTAAAAAAATGTCACAAAAACGTCATACCGCGGGATGATGTCAAAAATGTCACAAAAACGTCATACCGCGGAATCATGTAAAAAATGTCACAAAAATGTCACAAAGATGTCATACCGCAGGATCATGTCAAAAACGTCATAAAAAGATCAAAAATGTCTCAAAAACGTCATACCGCGGTATGAAGTCAAAAATGTCACAAAAACGTCATCCCTCGGAATCATGGCAAAAATGTCACAAAAAGGTCAAAATGTCACAAAAACGTCATGCCGCGGAATGTTGTCAAAAATGTCACAAAAACGTCATACCGTGGGATGATGTCAAAAATATCACAAAAATTTCATACCGCGGTATGAGGTCAAAAATGTCACAAAAACGTTGTACCGCGGGATGAGGTCAAAAATGTCACAAAAACCTCATACCGCGGAATGATGTCAAAAATTTCACAAAAAAGTCATTCCGCGGGATGATGTCAAAAATTTCACAAAAACGTCATACCGCGGAATCATGTCAAAAATGTCACAAAAGTCATACCGCGGTATAAGGTCAAAAATGTCACAAAAACGTCATGCCACGGAATCATGTAAAAAAAGTCACAAAAAGGTCAAAAATGTCACAAAAACGTTATACCGCGGTATGAGGTCAAAAATGTCACAAAAACGTCATACCGCGGTATGAGGTCAAAATCGTCACAAAAGTCACAAAAACGTCATACCGCGGTATGAGGTAAAAAATGTCACAAAAACGTCATACCGCAATATGAGGTCAAAAATGTCAGAAAAACGTCACACCGCGGTATGAGGTAAAAAATTTCACAAAAAATTCATGCCGCAGTATGGTGTCAAAAATGTCACAAAAACGTAATAACGCGGGATGAGGTCAAAAATGTCACAAAAATTTCATACCACGGAATGAGGTCAAAAATGTCACAAAAACGTTATACCGCGGTATGAGGTCAAAAATGTCACAAAAACGTCATACCGCGGTATGAGGTCAAAAACGTCACAAAAGTCACAAAAACGTCATACCGCGGAATGATTTAAAAAATGTCACAAAAACGTCATACCGCGGAATCATGTAAAAAATGTCACAAAAATGTCACAAAAACGTCATACCGCGGGATCATGTCAAAAATGTCATAAAAAGATCAAAAATGTCTCAAAAACGTCATACCGCTGTATGAGGTCAAAAATGTCACAAAAACGTCATACCGCGGAATGATGTCAAAAATGTCACAAAAACGCCATACCGCGGGATGATGTCAAAAATGTCACAAAAACGTCATACCGCGGAATCATGTAAAAAATGTCACAAAAATGTCACAATAACGTCATACCGCGGGATAATGTCAAAAATTTCATAAAAAGATCAAAAATGTCTCAAAAATGTCATACCGCGGAATGACGTCAAAAATGTCACAAAAACGTCATAACGCGGTATGAGGTCAAAAATGTCACAAAAACGTCATTTCGCGGTATGAGGTCAAAAACGTCACAAAAACATCATACCGCGGTATGGGGTCAAAAACGTCACAAAAGTCACAAAATTTCATACAGCAGTATGAAGTCAAAAATGTCACAAAAACGTCATATGGCGGGATAATGTAAAAAATGTCATAAAAAAGGTCAAAAATGTCACAAAAACGGCATACCACGGTATGATGTCAAAAATGTCACAAAAATATCATACCGTGGAACGATGTCAAAAATGTCACAAAAACGTCACATCGCGGGATGAGGTCAAAAATGTCACAAAAACGTCATACCGCGGAATCATGTCAAAAATGTCACAAAAACGTCAGACCGCGGGATGATGTCAAAAATGTCACAAGAACGTCATATGGCGGGATAATGTAAAAAATGTCATAAAAAAGGTCAAAAATGTCACAAAAACGGCATACCACGGATTGATGTAAAAAATGTCACAAAAACGTCATACCGCGGAATCATGTCAAAAATGTCACAAAAACGTCACATCGCGGGATGAGGGCAAAAATGTCACAAAAACGTCACATCGCGGGATGAGGGCAAAAATGTCTCAAAAACGTCATACCGCGGGATGAGGTCGAAAATGTCACAAAAATGTCACAAAAACGTCATACCGCGGAATGATGTCAAACATGTAATAAAAACGAGATCCGCCGGATGATGTCAAAAATTTCTCAAAAATTTAATAACGAAGTATGAGGTCAAAAATGTAATACCCCGGGATGAGGTCAAAAAAGTCACAAAAAAGTAAAAAATGTCACAAAAACGTATTACCGCGGAATGATGTCAAAAATTTCACAAAAAAGTCATTCCGCGGGATGATGTCAAAAATTTCACAAAAACGTCATACCGCGGAATGATTTAAAAAATGTCACAAAAACGTCATACCGCGGAATCATGTAAAAAATGTCACAAAAATGTCACAAAAACGTCATACCGCGGGATCATGTCAAAAATGTCATAAAAAGATCAAAAATGTCTCAAAAACGTCATACCGCTGTATGAGGTCCAAAATGTCACAAAAACGTCATACCGCGGAATGATGTCAAAAATGTCACAAAAACGCCATACCGCGGGATGATGTCAAAAATGTCACAAAAACGTCATACCGCGGAATCATGTAAAAAATGTCACAAAAATGTCACAATAACGTCATACCGCGGGATAATGTCAAAAATGTCATAAAAAGATCAAAAATGTCTCAAAAATGTCATACCGCGGAATGACGTCAAAAATGTCACAAAAACGTCATAACGCGGTATGAGGTCAAAAATGTCACAAAAACGTCATTTCGCGGTATGAGGTCAAAAACGTCACAAAAACATCATACCGCGGTATGGGGTCAAAAACATCACAAAAGTCACAAAATTTCATACAGCAGTATGAAGTCAAAAATGTCACAAAAACATCATACCGCGGAATCTTGTCAAAAATGTCACAAAAACGTCATATGGCGGGATAATGTAAAAAATGTCATAAAAAAGGTCAAAAATGTCACAAAAACGGCATACCACGGAATGATGTCAAAAATGTCACAAAAATATCATACCGTGGAACGATGTCAAAAATGTCACAAAAACGTCACATCGCGGGATGAGGTCAAAAATGTCACAAAAACGTCATACCGCGGAATCATGTCAAAAATGTCACAAAAACGTCAGACCGCGGGATGATGTCAAAAATGTCACAAGAACGTCATATGGCGGGATAATGTAAAAAATGTCATAAAAAAGGTCAAAAATGTCACAAAAACGGCATACCACGGATTGATGTAAAAAATGTCACAAAAACGTCATACCGCGGAATCATGTCAAAAATGTCACAAAACGTCACATCGCGGGATGAGGCAAAAATGTCACAAAACGTCACATCGCGGGATGAGGGCAAAAATGTCTCAAAAACGTCATACCGCGGGATGAGGTCGAAAATGTCACAAAAATGTCACAAAAACGTCATACCGCGGAATGATGTCAAACATGTAATAAAAACGAGATCCGCCGGATGATGTCAAAAATTTCTCAAAAATTTAATAACGAAGTATGAGGTCAAAAATGTAATACCCCGGGATGAGGTCAAAAAAGTCACAAAAAAGTAAAAAATGTCACAAAAACGTATTACCGCGGAATGATGTCAAAAATTTCACAAAAAAGTCATTCCGCGGGATGATGTCAAAAATTTCACAAAAACGTCATAGCGCGGAATCATGTCAAAAATTTCACAAAAGTCATACCGCGGTATAAGGTAAAAAATGTCACAAAAACGTCATGCCACGGAATCATGTAAAAAATGTCTCAAAAAGGTCAAAAATGTCACAAAAACGTTATACCGCGGTATGAGGTCAAAAATGTCGCAAATACGTCATACCGCGGTATGAGGTCAAAAATGTCACAAAAAGGTCAAAAATGTCACAAAAACGTCAGACCGCGGGATGATGTCAAAAATGTCACAAAAACGTCATATGGCGGGATAATGTAAAAAAAGTCATAAAAAAGGTCAAAAATGTCACAAAAACGGCATACCACGGATTGATGTAAAAAATGTCACAAAAACGTCATACCGCGGAATCATGTCAAAAATGTCACAAAAACGTCACATCGCGGGATGAGGGCAAAAATTTCACAAAAACGTCACATCGCGGGATGAGGGCAAAAATGTCTCAAAAACGTCATACCGCGGGATGAGGTCGAAAATGTCACAAAAATGTCACAAAAACGTCATACCGCGGAATGATGTCAAACATGTAATAAAAACGAGATCCGCCGGATGATGTCAAAAATTTCTCAAAAATTTAATAACGAAGTATGAGGTCAAAAATGTAATACCCCGGGATGAGGTCAAAAAAGTCACAAAAAAGTAAAAAATGTCACAAAAACGTATTACCGCGGAATGATGTCAAAAATTTCACAAAAAAGTCATTCCGCGGGATGATGTCAAAAATTTCACAAAAACGTCATAGCGCGGAATCATGTCAAAAATTTCACAAAAGTCATACCGCGGTATAAGGTAAAAAATGTCACAAAAACGTCATGCCACGGAATCATGTAAAAAATGTCTCAAAAAGGTCAAAAATGTCACAAAAACGTTATACCGCGGTATGAGGTAAAAAATGTCGCAAATACGTCATACCGCGGTATGAGGTCAAAAATGTCACAAAAAGGTCAAAAATGTCACAAAAACGTAATACCGCTGTATGAGGTCCAAAATGTCACAAAAACTTCATACCGCGGAATGATTTCAAAAATGTCACAAAAAACGTCATACAGCTGAATCATGTAAAAAAATGTGGACAAAAGGTCAAAATGTCACAAAACGCTATAACGCGGTATGAGGTCAAAAACGTCACGAAAACGTCATACCGCGGTATGAGGTCAAAATGTCAGGAAAAACGTTATACCGCGGGATGAGGTCAAAATGCTTACAAAAACGTCATACCGCGGAATGATGTCAAAAATGTCACAGAAAAAGTCATACCGCTGCATAGAGGTCAAAAATGTCACAAAAACGTCATTACGCGGTATGAGGTCAAAAATGTCACAAAAACGTCATACCGCGGAATCATTTAAAAAATGTCAAAAAAGGTCAAAAATGTCACAAAAACGTTATTCCACAATATGAGGTCAAAAATGTCGCAAATACGTCATTCCGCGGAATGAGGTCAAAAATGTCACAAAAAGGTCAAAAATGTCACAAAAACGTCATACCGCTGTATGAGGTGAAAAATGTCACAAAAAGGTCAAAAATGTCACAAAAACGTAATACCGCTGTATGAGGTCCAAAATGTCACAAAAACTTCATACCGCGGAATGATTTCAAAAATGTCACAAAAACGTCATACAGCGGAATCATGTAAAAAAATGTCAAAAAAAGGTCAAAAATGTCACAAAAACGTCATAACGCGGTATGAGGTCAAAAACGTCACGAAAACGTCATAACGCGGTATGAGGTCAAAAATGTCAGAAAAACGTTATACCGCGGGATGAGGTCAAAAATGTCACAAAAACGTCATACCGCGGAATGATGTCAAAAATGTCACAGAAAAGTCATACCGCGGTATGAGGTCAAAAATGTCACAAAAACGTCATACCGCGGTATGAGGTCAAAAATGTCACAAAAACGTCATACCGCGGAATCATGTAAAAAATGTCAAAAAAGGTCAAAAATGTCACAAAAACGTTATACCACGGTATGAGGTCAAAAATGTCGCAAATACGTCATTCCGCGGAATGAGGTCAAAAATGTCACAAAAAGGTCAAACATGTCACAAAAACGTCATACCGCTGTATGAGGTGAAAAATGTCACAAAAACGTCATACCGCGGTATGAGGTAAAAAGTTTCACAAAAACGTCATACCGCAGAATCATGGCAAAAATGTCACAAAAAGGTCAAAAATGTCACAAAAACTTCATACCGCGGAATGATGTCAAAAATTTCACAGAAAAGTCATACCGCGAAATAATGTAAAAAATGTCAAAAAAGGTCAAAAATGTCACAAAAACGTTAAACCACGGTATGAGGTCAAAAATGTCACAAAAACGTCATACCGCGGTATGAGGTAAAAAACGTCACAAAAGTCACAAAAATTTCATACCACTGTATGAGGTCAAAAATGTCACAAAAACGTCATACCGCGGTATGAGGTAAAAAGTTTCACAAAAACGTCATACCGCGGAATCATGGCAAAAATGTCACAAAAAGGTCAAAAATGTCACAAAAACTTCATACCGCGGAATGATGTCAAAAATTTCACAGAAAAGTCATACCGCGGAATAATGTAAAAAATGTCAAAAAAGGTCAAAAATGTCACAAAAACGTTAAACCACGGTATGAGGTCAAAAATGTCACAAAAACGTCATACCGCGGTATGAGGTAAAAAACGTCACAAAAGTCACAAAAATTTCATGCCACTGTATGAGGTCAAAAATGTCACAAAAACGTCATTCCGCGGGATGAGGTCAAAAATGTCAAAAAAACGTCATACCGCGGTATGAGGTCAAAAATGTCGCAAAAACGTCATACCGCTGTATGAGGTCCAAAATGTCACAAAAACGTCATACCGCGGAATGATGTCAAAAATGTCACAAAAACGTCATACCGCGGGATGATGTCAAAAATGTCACAAAAACGCCATGAGGTGAAAAATGTCACATAAACGTCATACCGCGGAATCATGTAAAAAATGTCACAAAAATGTCACAAAAACGTCATTCCGCAGGATAATGTCAAAAATGTCACAAAAAGGTCAAAAATGTCACAAAAACTTCATACCGCGGAATGATGTCAAAAATTTCACAGAAAAGTCATACCGCGGTATGAGGTAAAAAGTTTCACAAAAACGTCATACCGCAGAATCATGGCAAAAATGTCACAAAAAGGTCAAAAATGTCACAAAAACTTCATACCGCGGAATGATGTCAAAAATTTCACAGAAAAGTCATACCGCGGAATAATGTAAAAAATGTCAAAAAAGGTCAAAAATGTCACAAAAACGTTAAACCACGGTATGAGGTCAAAAATGTCACAAAAACGTCATACCGCGGTATGAGGTAGAAAAAGTCACAAAAACGTCATACCGCGGTATGAGGTTAAAAGTGTCACAAAAACGTCATCCCGCGGAATCATGTCAAAAATGTCACAAAAAGGTCAAAAATGTCACAAAAACATCATACTGCGATATGAGGTCAAAAACGTCACAAAAGTCACAAAAACGTCATACCGCTGTATGAGGTCAAAAATGCCAAAAAAACTTCATACGGCGGGATGATGTCAAAAATGTTCCAAAAAGGTCAAAAATGTCTCAAAAATGTCATACCGCGGTATGAGGTCAAAAATGTCACAGAAACGGCATTTCGCGGTATGAGGTCAAAAACGTCAAAAAAACATCATACCGCGGTATGGGGTCAAAAACGTCACAAATGTCACAAAAACGTCAAACCGCGGTATGAGGTCAAAAATGTCGCAAAAACGTCATAACGCGGTATGAGTTCAAAAACGTCACGAAAACGTCATACCGCGGTATGAGGTCAAAAATGTCACAAAAACGTTATACCGCGGGATTAGGTAAAAAGTGTCACAAAAACGTCATACCGCGGAATCATGGCAAAAATGTCACAAAAAGGTCAAAAATGTCACAAAAAGGTCATACCGCGGTATGAGGTCAAAAATGTATCGAAAAGAAAATGTCACGAACAAGTCATACCACGGTATGTGGTAAAAAATCTCAGAAAAAGGTCATACCGCGTTATGAGGTCAAAAATGTCACACAAATGTCAAAAATGTCAATAAAACGTTATACCGCGGTATTAGGTCAAAAATGTCACATAACTTTCATACCGCGGGTTTGGGTCAAAAATTTCACAAAAAAGTCATACCGCGGGATGATTACAAAAATGTCACAAAAAAGTCATACCGCCGTAAGAAGTCAAAAATGTGACGAAAAAGTCATACCGCGGGATGAGGTCAAAAATGTCACAAAAACGTCATACCGCGGGATGGGGTCAAAAATGTCACAAAAATGTCATGCCGCGGGATGACGTCAAAATTGTCACAAAAACGTCATATGAGGTCAAAAATGTCACAAAAACGTCATACCACGGTATGAGGTCAATAATCTCAGAAAAAGGTCATACCGCGGGATGAGGTCAAAAATTTCACAAAAACGTTATACCACAGTATGTGGTCAAAAATGTCACAAAAACGTCATACCGCAGGATGATGTCAAAAATGCCTCAAAAACGTCATACCGCGGGATGATGTCAAAAATGTCACAAAAACGTCATACCGCTGGATGATGTCAAAAATGTCACAAAAACGTCATTCCGCTGGATGATGTCATAAATGTCACAAAAAATTCATACCGGGATATGAGGTCAAAAATGTCACAAAAACGTCATACCGCGGAATGATGTCAAAAATTTCACAAAAAAGTCATCCCTCGGGAAGAGGTCAAAAATGTCAGAAAAACGTCATACCGCGGAATCATGTCAACAATGTCAAAAAAGGTCAAAAATGTGTCAAAAAGGTAACAAAAAGTTCAAAAATGTCTCTTGCCGTCATATCGCGGAATAATGTCAAAAATGTCACAAAAACGTCAGACCGCGGGATGAGGTCAAAAATGTCACAAAAACGTCATATGGCGGCATAATGTAAAAAATGTCATAAAAAAGGTAAAAAATGTCACAAAAACGGCATAACACGGTATGATGTCAAAAATGTCACAAAAACGTCACATCGGGGGATGAGGTCAAAAATGTCACAAAAACGTGATACCACGGGATGAGGTCGAAAATGTCACAAAAATGTCATACCGCAGGATGAGGTCAAAAATGTAACAAAAACGTCATACCGCAGGATGAGGTCAAAAATTCCTCAAAAACGTCATACCGCTGGATGATGTCAAAAATGTCACAAAAACGTCATACCGCTGGATGATGTCAAAAATGTCACAAAAAATTCATTCGGCGGTATGAGGTCAAAAATGTCACAAAAACGTCATACCGCGGGATGAGGTCAAAAATTCCTCAAAAACGTCATACTGCGGGATGATGTCAAAAATGTCACAAAAAAGTCATACCGCGGGATGTCAAAAATGTCACAAAAACGACCATACCGCCGAATGTCGTCAAAAATGTCACAAAAAGGTAAAAAATGTCTCAAAAACGTCATTCCGCCGTATGAGGTCAAAAATGTCACAAAAATTTCATACCGCGGTACGAGGTCAAAAACGTCACAAAAAGGTAAAAAATGTCACGAAGACGTCATGCCACGGTATGAGGTCAAAATTGTCACAGAAGGTCAAAAATGTCACATAAAATCCATACCGCGGTATGAGGTCAAAAACGTCACAAAAACGTCATACCGCGGTATGAGGTCAAAAACGTGACAAAAAGGTCAAAAGTGTCACAAAAACGTCATACCGCGGAATAATGTCAAAAATGTCACAAAAAGGTCAAAAATGTCGCAAAAACGTCATACCGCCGGGTGAGGTCAAAAATGTCACAAAAACATCATGTTAAAAATGTCAATAAAACGTCATACCGCCGGATGATATCAAAAATGTCACAAAAACGTCTTGTCATTTTTGACCTCATCCCGCGATGTGACGTTTTTGTGACATTTTTGACATCATTCCGCGGTATGACGTTTTTGTGAAATTTTTGACATCATACCGTGGTATGACGTTTTTGTGACATTTTTGACATGATTCCGCGGTTTGACGTTTTTGTGACATTTTTGACTCATCCTGCGGTATAACGTTTTTGTGACATTTTTGACATCATACCACGGTATGACGTTTGTGACATTTTTGAGTTCTTACCGCGGTATGACTTTTTTGTGACATTTTTGACCTCATCCCGCGGTATGAGGTTTTTGTGACATTTTAAACATGATTCCGCGGTATGACGTTTTTGTGACATTTTTGACATCATCCCGCCGTATGACGTTTTTGTGACTTTTTTGACGGTTTTGACCTCATACCGCGGTATGAAGTTTTTGAGAAATTTTTGTGACATCATCCCGCGGCATGACGTTTTTGTGAGATTTTTGACCTCGTTCCGCGGAATGACGTTTTTGAGACATTTTTGACCTTTTTGTGACATTTTTGACCTCATCTCGCGATATGACGTATTTGTGACATCTTTGACATCATTCCACGGTGTGACTTTTTTGTGACGTTTTTGACCTCATACCGTAGTATGACGTGTTTGAGACATTTTTGACCTGTTTATGACATTTTTGACATGATCGCGCGGTATGACGTTTTTGTGACATTTTTGACCTCATACCACGGTATAACGTTTTTGTGACATTTTTTACCTCATACCGTGGTATTACGTTTTTGTGACATTTTTTACCCCATCACGCGGTATGACATTTTTGTGACATTTTTGACCTCATACCGTGGAATGACGATTTTGAGACATTTGTGACATCATCCCGCTGTGTGACGTTTTTGAAGCATTTTTGACATCATCCCGCGGTTTGACTTTTTTGTGACATCTTTGACCTCATACCGCCGTATAACCTTTTTGTGAAATTTTTGACCTCATCCCGCGGTATGACGTTTTTGCGACATCTTTGACCTCATACCGCGGTATGACGTTTTTGTGACTTTTGTGACATTTTTGACCCCATACCGCCGTATCACGTCTTTGAGACATTTTTGACCTTTTTGTGACATTTTATACATCATCCCGTGGTGTGACGTTTTTGAGGCATTTTTGACCTCATCCCGCGGTATGACGTTTTTGTGAAATTTTAGACCTCATACCGCGGCATGACGATTTTGTGACATTTTTGACATTTTGACGTATGACATTTTTGTGACATTTTTGACATCATCCCGCGGAATGACATTTTTGTGACATTTTTGACATCATCCCGCGGAATTACGTTTTTGTGACATTTTTGACCTCATTGTGACATTTTTGACCTAATACCGTGGAATGAAGTTTTTGTGACATTTTTGACATCATCCCTCCGAATGACGTGTTTGCGACATTTTTGACCTCATACCGCGATATGACGTTTTTGTGACTTTTGTGACGTTTTTGACCTCATACCGCGGTATGTTTTTTTCACATTTTTGACCTCATTCCGCGGTATGATGTTTTTGTGACATTTTTGACCTCATCCCGCGATATGACGTTTTCGTGACATTTTTTACATCATTCTGCGGTATGACGTTTTTGCGACATTTTTGACCTTTTTGTGACGTTTTTGACCTCATACCGCCGTATGACGTTTTTGTGACATTTTTGACATCATCCTGCGGTATGACTTTTTGTGAAATTTTTGACATCATCCCGCGGTATGACGTTTTTGTGACATTTTTGACCTCATCCCGCGGTATAATGTTCTTGTGAAATTTTTGACATCATACCGCGGTATGACGATTTTGTGACATTTTTGACCTCTAACCGCGGTATGACGTTTTTGTGACATTTTTGACATCATCCCGCGGAATGACTTTTTGTGAAATTTTTGACGTTTTTCACCTCATACCGCGTTATGACGTTTTTGTGACATTTTTGACCTCATCCCGCGATATGACGTTTTTCGACATTTTTGACCTTTTTGTGCAAGTTTTGACCTCATACCGCTGTACGACGTTTTTGTGAAATTTTTTACCATTTTGTGACATATTTGACATCTTTCCGCAGTATGACGCTTATGTGACAATTTTGACCTCATACCGCGGTATGACGTTTTCGTGACATCTTTGACCTTTTTGTTACATTTTTGACCTCATGCCGCGGTATGAAATTTTTGTGACATTTTTGACATGATTCCGCGGTATGACTTTTTTGTGACATTTTTGACCTCAAACCGCGGTATAAAATTTTTTTGACATTTTTGACATCATCCAGCGGTATGACGTTTTTGAGGCATTTTTGACCTCATCCTGCGGTATGACGTTTTTCTGACATTTTTGACCTCATACTGCGGTATAACGTTTTTGTGAATTTTTTGACCTCATCCCGCGGTATGACCTTTTTCTGAGATTTTTGACCTCATACAGTGGTATGATGTTGTTGTGACATTTTTGACCTCATTTCGCGGTGTGATGTTTTTGAGACATTTTTTACCAATTTTGTGACATTTTTGACATCATTTTTGACTTCATTCTGCGGTATGACGTTTTTGTGAATTTTTTGACCTCATCCCTCGGTATGACCTTTTTCTGAGATTTTTGACCTCATACAGTGGTATGATGTTGTTGTGACATTTTTGACCTCATATGACGTTTTTGTGACATTTTTGACCTCATCCCGCGGCATGACGTTTTTGTGACATTTTTGAACTCATCCCGCGGTATGACATTTTTGTGAAATTTTTGACCTCATACCGCGTTATTTCATTTTTGAGACAGTTTTGACCTTTTTGTGCAAGTTTTGACATCATTCCGCGGTATGACCTTTTTTTGTAGCATTTTTTACCTTGTTGTGACATTTTTGAAATCATTCCGCAGAATGATGTTTATTTGACATTTTTGACCTCATACAGCGGTATAGCCTTTTTGTGACATTTTTGACCTCATACCGCGGTGTGACATTTTTGAGACATTTATGACATTTTTGTGACATTTTTGACAACATTCCGCGGTATGACGTTTTTGTGACATTTTTGACCTCAGACTGCGGTATGACCTTTTTTGCGACATTTTTGACCTCATTCCGCGGAATGACGTATTTTTGACATTTTTGACCTCATACCGCGGTATGAAATTTTTGTGACATTTTTGACGTCAGACCGCGGTATGACGTTTTTGTGAAATTTTTGACCTCATCCCGCGGTATGACGTTTTTCTGAGATTTTTGACTTCATACCGCTTTATTTCGTTTTTGAGACAGTTTTGACCTTTTTGTGCAAGTTTTGACATCATTCCGCGGTATGACCATTTTTTTAGCATTTTTGACCTTTTTGTGACATTTTTGAAATCATTCCGCAGAATGACGTTTATGTGACATTTTTGACCTCATACCGCGGTATAACGTTTTTGTGAAATTTTTGACCTCATAACGCGGTGTGACATGTTTGAGACATTTTTGACCTTTTTGTGACATTTTTGACATCATCCCGCGGTATGACGTTTTTGAGACATTTTTGACATCATAGTGCGGAATGAAATTTTTTTGACATTTTTGACATCATCCCGCGGAATGACGTTTTTGAGACATTTTTGACATCATACTGCGGTATGACGTTTTTGTGACATTTTTGACAACATTCCGCGGCATGACATTTTTGTGACATTTTTGACCTCATACCACGGTATGACGTTTTTGTGACATCTTTGACCCTTTTGTGAATTTTTTTACATCATCCCGCCGTATGACTTTTTTGTGACATTTTTTACCTCATTCCGCGGTATGACTTTTATGTGACATTTTTGACCTTTTTTGACATTTTTGACCTTTTTGTGACATTTTTGACATGATTCCGCGGTATGACGTTTTTGTGACATTTTAGACCTCATACCGCGGTATGACTTTTTTGTGAAATTTTTGACATTCCGCGATATGACGTTTTTGTGACATTTTTGACCTTATACCACGGTATTACGTTTTTGTGATATTCTTGACTTCATCCCGCAGTATATCGTTTTTGTGACATTTTTGACCTCAGACCGGGGAGTGACGATTTTGAGACATTTTTGACCTTTTTGTGACATTTTTGACGACATTCTGCGGTATGACGTTTTTGTGACATTTTTGACATCATCCTGCCGTGTGACGTTTTTGTGACATTTTTGACCTTTTTGTGACATTTCTGACATCATCCCGCCGAATGACGTCTTTGAGGCATTATTGAACTTATCCCGCGGTAGGATGTTTTTGTGACATTTTTGACCTCATACTGCGGTATAACGTTTTTGTGACATTTTTGACCTTTTTGTGACATTTTTGAAATCATCCCGTGGTGTGACGTTTTTGAGGCATTTTTAACCTCACTCCGCGGTATGACGTTTTTGTGACATTTTTGACCTCATCCCGCGGTATGACGTTTTTGTGACATTTTTGACATCATTCCGCGGTATGACGTTTTTGAGACATTTTTTATCTTTTTATGACATTTTTTACATGATCCCGCGGTATGACGTTTTGCTGACATTTTTGACCTCATACCGCAGAAGGAAATTTTTGTGACATTTTTGACCTCATCCCGCGGAATGACGTTTTTGTGACATTTTTGACCTCATCTGACGTTTTTGTGACTTTTTTGACCTCATCCCGCGGAATGACGTTTTCGTTACATTTTTGACCTCAAACCGCGGTATGACGTTTTTGTGACATTTTTGACCTTATATCACGGTATGACGTTTTTGTGACATTTTTGACCTCATCCCGCGATATGACGTTTTTGTGACATTTTTGACCTCATCCCGCGATATGTTTTTGTGACATTTTTGACCTCATCCCACGGTATGACGTTTTTGTGACATTTTTGACCTCATCCCGCGATCTGACGTTTTTGCGACATTTTTGACCTTTTTGTGCAAGTTTTGACATCATTCCGCGGTATGACGTTTTTGTGACATTTTTGACCTTTTTGTGACATTTTTGACATCATTCCGCAGTATGACGTTTTTGTGAAATGTTTGACCTTTTTGTGACATTTTTGAGATCATACTGTGGTATGAAATTTTTGTGACATTTTTTACATCATCCCGCGGTATGACATTTTTGTGACATTTTTGAAATCATTCTGCAGAATGACGTTTATGTGACATTTTTGACCTCATACCGCGGTATAACGTTTTTGTGACATTTTTGACCTCATACCGCGGTGTGACATTTTTGAGACATTTTTGGCCTTTTTGTGACATTTTTGACATCATCCCGCGGTATGACATTTCTGTGACATTTTTGACAACATTCCGCGGTATGACGTTTTTGTGACATTTTTCACCTCAGACTGCGGTATGACCTTTTTTGCGACATTTTTGACCTCATTCCGCGGAATGACGTTTTTTTGACATTTTTGACCTCATTCCGCGGATTGACGTTTTTTTGACATTTTTGACCTCATACCGCGGTATGAAATTTTTGTGACATTTTTGACCTCAGACCGCGGTATGACGTTTTTGTGACATTTTTGACCTCATTCCGCGGTATGACGTTTTTGTGACATTTTAGACCTCATACCGCGGTATGACTTTTTTGTGAAATTTTTGACATTCCGCGATATGACGTTTTTGTGACATTTTTGACCTTATACCACGGTATTACGTTTTTGTGATATTCTTGACTTCATTCCGCAGAATGACGTTTATGTGACATTTTTGACCTCATACCGCGGTATAACGTTTTTGTGACATTTTTGACCTCATACCGCGGTGTGACATTTTTGAGACATTTTTGACCTTTTTGTGACATTTTTGACATCATCCCGCGGTATGACATTTCTGTGACATTTTTGACAACATTCCGCGGTATGACGTTTTTGTGACATTTTTGACCTCAGACTGCGGTATGACCTTTTTTGCGACATTTTTGACCTCAAACCGCGGTATGAAATTTTTGTGACATTTTTGACCTCAGACCGCGGTATGACGTTTTTGTGACATTTTTGACCTCAGACCGCGGTATGACGTTTTTGTGAAATTTTTGACCTCATCCCGCGGTATGACCTTTTTCTGAGATTTTTGACTTCATACCGCGTTATTTCGTTTTTGAGACAGTTTTGACCTTTTTGTGCAAGTTTTGACATCTTTCCGCGGTATGACCTATTTTTAGCATTTTTGACCTTTTTGTGACATTTTTGAAATCATTCCGCAGAATGACGTTTATGTGACATTTTTGACCTCATACCGCGGTATAACGTTTTTGTGAAATTTTTGACCTCATACCGCGGTGTGACATTTATGAGACATTTTTGATCTTTTTATGACATTTTTGACATGATCCCGCGGCATGACGTTTTTGTGACATTTTTGACCTCATACCGCAGAAGGAAATTTTTGTGACATTTTTGAGCTCATCCCGCGGAATGACCTTTTTGAGACATTTTTGACATCATACTGCGGTATGACGTTTTTGTGACATTTTTGACAACATTCCGCGGCATGACATTTTTGTGACATTTTTGACCTCACACCGCGGTATGACGTCTTTATGACATTTTTGACCTTTTTGTGACATTTTTGACCTCAAACCGTGGTATGAAGTCTTTGTGACATTTTTGACATCCAGCCGTATGACGTTTTTGCGACATTTTTGACCTCATACCGCGGTATGACGTTTTTGTGACTTTTGTGACGTTTTTGACCTCATCCCGCGGTATGACGTTTTTGTGACATTTTTGACCTCATCCCGCGGAATCACGTTTTTGAGACATTTTTGACCTTTTTGTGACTTTTTTGACATCGTCCCGTGGTGTGACGTTTTTGAGGCATTTTTGACCTCATCCCGCGGTATGACGTTTTTGTGACATTTTTGACATCATACATGATTCCGCGGTATGACGTTTTTGTGACATTTTTGACCTCATACCGCGGTATGACGTTTTTGTGATATTTTTGACTTCATACCGTGGTATGACTTTTTTGTGACATTTTTGACATCATCCCGCGGAATGACTTTTTGGTGAAATTTTTGACATCATCCCGCGGTATGACGTTTTTGTGACATTTTTGACATCTTCCCGCCGTATTACGTTTTTGTGACATTTTTGACCTCATCCCGCGGTATGACGTTTTCGCGACATTTTTGACTTCATACCGCGGTATGACGTTTTTGTGACATTTTTTACCTCATCCCGCGGTATGACGTTTTTGTGACATTTTTGACCTCATCCCGCGGAATCACGTTTTTAAGACATTTTTGACCTTTTTGTGACTTTTTTGACATCGTCCCATGTTGTGACGTTTTTGAGGCATTTTTGACCTCATCCCGCGGTATGACGATTTTGTGACATTTTTGACATCATACATGATTCCGCGGTATGACGTTTTTGTGACATTTTTTACCTCATACCGCGGAATGACGTTTTTGTGATATTTTTGACTTCATCCCGCGGTATGACGTTTTTGTGACATTTTTGACATTTTTGTGCAATTTTTGACATCATTCCACGGTATGACGTTTTTGTGACATTCTCGACATCATTCCGCGGTATGACGTTTTTGAGACATTTTTGATCTTTTTATGACATTTTTTACATGATCCCGCGGTATGACGTTTTTGTGACATTTTTGACCTCATACCGCGGTATGACGTTTTGCTGACATTTTTGACCTCATACCGCAGAAGGAAATTTTTGTGACATTTTTGACCTCATCCCGCGGAATGACGTTTTTGTGACATTTTTGACCTCATCTGACGTTTTTGTGACTTTTTTGACCTCATCCCGCGGAATGACGTTTTCGTTCCATTTTTGACCTCAAACCGCGGTATGACGTTTTTGTGACATTTTTGAACTTATATCACGGTATGACGTTTTTGTGACATTTTTGACCTCATCCCGCGATATGTTTTTGTGACATTTTTGACCTCATCCCACGGTATGACCTTTTTGTGACATTTTTGACCTCATCCCGCGATCTGACGTTTTTGCGACATTTTTGACCTTTTTGTGCAAGTTTTGACATCATTCCGCGGTATGACGTTTTTGTGACATTTTTGACCTTTTTGTGACATTTTTGACATCATTCCGCAGTATGACGTTTTTGTGAAATGTTTGACCTTTTTGTGACATTTTTGAGATCATCCTGTGGTATGAAATTTTTGTGACATTTTTTACATCATCCCGCGGTATGACATTTTTGTGACATTTTTGAAATCATTCCGCAGAATGACGTTTATGTGACATTTTTGACCTCATACCGCGGTATAACGTTTTTGTGACATTTTTGACCTCATACCACAGTATGACGTTTTTGTGACATTTTTGACCTCATACCGCAGAAGGAAATTTTTGTGACATTTTTGACAACATTCCGCGGCATGACATTTTTGTGACATTTTTGACCTCACACCGCGGTATGACGTCTTTATGACATTTTTGACCTTTTTGTGACATTTTTGACCTCAAACCGTGGTATGAAGTCTTTGTGACATTTTTGACATCCAGCCGTATGACGTTTTTGCGACATTTTTGACCTCATACCGCGGTATGACGTTTTTGTGACTTTTGTGACGTTTTTGACCTCATCCCGCGGTATGACGTTTTTGTGACATTTTTGACCTCATCCCGCGGAATCACGTTTTTGAGACATTTTTGACCTTTTTGTGACTTTTTTGACATCGTCCCATGGTGTGACGTTTTGAGGCATTTTTGACCTCATCCCGCGGTATGACGTTTTTGT
>JAMOIN010000457.1:0-27104 GCA_024666655.1 Dascyllus trimaculatus
TGTGTTGGTCCCCTTATGTTGTCAAAATGCTCTGAACCATTGGGCATGGACCAGAGAACCTCTCAGGGTGTCCTATGGGGTCTGGAACCAGGACGTTGGCACTGGATCCTTTGGGTGCTCTGGCTTGTGCAGTGGGGCCTCTGTCAATCCAACTTGTTCCACTGCATCCTGTTGATGCTTGATCAGAATGGGCTGTAGGAAGTTTGGAGGTCAGATCAACATGTTGGACCATTGTCATGTTCCTCAACATGTTCCTGATTGGTTGATGTTGTTTCCATGTGGTGGGGTCCATTTTCCTGCAGTGACATTTGGGATTTCCATTAGCATGAGGGAGTGTGTTTGTTGTGGGACAATGTTTATTTGGGTGTCTAAGTCCAAGGTTTTCCATCAGAACACCACATAGTACCAATATGATCAATGTTATTCACTTCACCTATGATGCTGTGGCTGATCGATGTGTATCAAAAGTTTTGCTTAGCTTAACTTTAAACCCAACATTAAGATCAAATACAGGTAAAATGACCTCTATGTGACCTGACTAGTTCAGATCATACTTATACATAGAACTGCCTATTTTCAACACTTTCTACTGTTACTGTTGGATTTTCATCAAATGCTTCCACCATCTTTTATTTATCCTGTCGTCAGCCTGTTTTCACATCCTTCTACATGTGATCAGATTTCCCGGCTTCCTCTTTTATCATTCGACGTGAGTTTTCCTGATCCAGTCTCCGTCGGCGGATAATGAAAAACCTCAAGAGATGGACGAAGCGTCTCCAGCTGGAATGTCAGATCTGAACCGTCCTGCTGTGCTTGTGATCAGATGGAGGAGACGCCAGTTCTCTCCTTATTTTTTTTTTCATCTTCCTCTCCGTGTCCTCGCCTCATCCCTCGCCTCCCATCAGAGATCCGTTCAATCAGAGCCGCCGTGACTCCTGTGATATTCCTCTAAAGGTCACGGCAGGCGCCTCGCCGGAGTCGAACTGAAAGGAGAAGTAGCGAAAATTGAGAGTAAAACAGCTTTTTTTCCGGTTTCAAGCACAGAACAATCTGATCTTCTTGGAAACATGGACTTTCTGTTTTCATGTTGGCAGCAGAAATCAGACATTCTCTCCAGGTGACAGTAAAGTATAGGTGTAAAATCAACAGTATCTCTATTTATTTGCAGCGAACGACGAACACATGCAGAGAAAACACTAAAAAACAGAAAGAATACAGAAATAAACAGCGAACTTGCATTTTTTCTTTACAAAGTCTGCACAGTTTACAGCAGACCGTCATTCTTCGGTATTACTTTCTGTTAAATCCAGGTCTTTTACACTGTTTATGAAGGTTATCACACACCCGGCCCCGGATACATAATGAGTAGAAATAACTTACTTTTTAAATGATCCTCTCACATCTGACCTCTTGCTTTTTAAAAACAGGAAGGTTTGGATCAATTTAAAGATTTTTAGGAAATTTAAAGGTCAAAAAGACATATCTTATTGCACACCTTGCATGATTCACCACAGTGCAAGTCAAAAAATATAATCAGAAGTTATCTCAAAGGTTTCTCAAATGCTTTATTTACCCATGCAAATACAAAAACAGCATGCTTCAAATACCAGACAGGGTTTCCCTAAGTGCTTTATAAGCCTGGTGGACTGCTAAAGCTAAGCATCACTTGTTTATTTATTTTAAATAGGTTTTTAATGCACCTGAACAGTGATAGCAAAGACGGTATACAGAGCTTTTAACCGCATCTGGTGATACGGTTGAAAGCGCAATGGCGACATCTTATACGTCGATACACTTCGATATGTAAACACACAGGGGCTTAGAGGTCAGGTGTATTTTCCATCATCTGAACGCCTAAAACCTCTACCTGTCTACACGCTAACAACTTTTACGTGACATGTCACGGAGAAAGGGTCAAAAAACATTGGACACTTTCTTTTTCCGAAGTCGGAGGAGCACTGGAGGAGACCATGAACCGCTCGTTCATCTCCAGGCCAAGGGGAGTTCATCCCTGACGAGCCGACCGAGCCGCGGCTCCATGATGAGGCAGAGCCAGTGGAGTTAGCACGGATGTTAGCATCGGAGCAGCCTTTTACGAGTCGCGATGGTAAACATCCAACTAGCGGATTTAATCCAAAATGGTTAGCGGATGGCTCTACCAGACCCAGTATGATAAGCCCAGATGGATTGATGCACTGATCCAACCTGAACCATGAGCAGCAATAAGTAGTAGAGATCACACAGCACAGCAGACCTGTTCAGCCTCTGAGTTCCCTGGTTTTACCCCTTGGCCATGTTTGCACTTTTTTATATATGTTAATTTATCATACTTTTAAATGTGACCAGCAATGGCTTGTTTTAAGATTCACTAGGATTTAACTTAAGTGTAAACAACTGATATTATTTATTATAATTGTATTTTTTGTGTTTGTTAAAACCGTATTTCAAGATTGGGCCTTTTTGTAAGACTCTACATTTAAGTATTGTTAATAAATGGCTTATAATAACATATAATAGTCATAATTTCAAAATTCCTGTCAACTTTTAGCTTTTCTTTTTTAAACAAAAACACAGTGGGCCGCTGGTGGGCTTCTCTACCACCAGGCTTAGCAAGTTTTCTGGGGGAAGCCCTGCCAGATCATAATTGTGATACTCAAATCCATTATAAACACAGTTATTGATGAGGCGTTCCAGTTCAACTCCAGGAGCTTCTTTAAGCTTCCTAAGAAATCAGACCTCACAGACCAACAGAAATCTGACGCCGGCCTGTTTTCAGTCTCCATCCATCGACTCTGGGATCAATAAATCACCTCCGTCCAACTGAAACCTGCTGCATTAGTGTTGCAGCACAAATGTGGGCAGCACCTGCTCCACCGTCACCTTTACCACCTTCCTCACCTTCCTCACACCCGACCTCACACCTTCTCTCCCCACCAAAAAAAACCCTCCAGATGGTGCAGCTTGTAAAATAGAAACCTGCTTCCTCCTGAAGGTTTACTGCAGCTCTCTGGTTTTTCTTTTTCTCGGGATCAAATGAGATCTTTGTTGGGTTTTTTCTTTTTTTGTCGATGCAGGTGAGAAACAATAAGTCCTTATATCGAATCGCCTGAGGTGTTGTGAGAAAGTGTGCAGCTCTGTGTGTTTTCTGCAATCTGTGGATCAAATGATGTCTTTGTCTGTGTTCAAAGTGTGTGTTCATGTGTGTGTGTCTCCATGTGGGAGTTCATTATTGCCGCTCTGCAGAGGTTTTTTTTTTCTTTAATATGCTTGGTAAATACATCCTTTGGGAGCCTCACGTTGAGGCTTTTACAGGCTCATTAGGATTCGTTGTTTTGTCGTCTCCTCTGTGGAAAACTCTAATATGTTCACTTTTAAATACCTCTAATGGCTGCATTTGTCTTAGTGCACCATTTATAGTTTGCATTTGCAGCATTAATTGAGTCTTTCTCCTCCCTCAGAGCTTATTTATTTCTGTTCTTCAATCGTAGTTCACTTTGTTAGCTGTCGTGTCATGATCATGAAGGTATGACCTCATTATTATGATTATTATCAATATTATTGGTCATCTACAATAGACTGCAAGTTTTCAGAATTTTTTCATGCATTTTCAATTGTTTCCATAAATGCAGCTTGTGTTTTATTTCTGTGTGCATTCTGAAGTATCACATTTGGGAAGAACAATGAAAATGGGGGAAAAAATGTTGGGTTTTGACATTTTTGAAAGAGTTTTTATATATAATAGAAGATAGATCCACCTTTTTCAAATAAGTTCTAGCGAGTGTTTAACTCACATAACTGATCTGTTTCCACTTCTGTTGTTGTCTTTACATCTGGACAGAATAAAACCAATATGTTCAATACCAGCTGACAAGAATTGGATGAATGGATGAATGGGTGAATGGATGGATGATAGAATATGATGGATGGATGGATGGATGGATGGATAGATGGATGGATAGATGATGATGGATGGATGATGGATGGATGGATGGATGGATAGATGGATGAATGGAAGGATAGATGGATGAATGGAAGGATAGATGGATGAATAGATGGTGATGATGGATGAATAGATGGTGATGGATGGATGATGGATGGATAGATGATGATGGATGGATGATGGATGGATAGATGGATGAATGGAAGGATAGTTGGATGATAGATGGATGGAAAGATGATGATGGATGGATGGATGGATGGATGGACGGATGGATAGTTGGATGGATAAATGGATGATAGATGATGATAGATGGATGGATGAATAGATGGATGAATGGAAAGATGAATGGATGGATAGTTGGATGGATGGATGGATGCATGGATAGATGATGGATCATTGGATGGATGATGGATGGATGGATGATAGAATATGATGGATAGATGAATGGATGGATAGTTGAATGGATAAGTTGATGATAGATGGATGGATGAATAGATGGATGAATGGAAAGATGAATGGATGGTTAGTTGGATGGATGGATGGATGGATGGATGGATGCATGGATAGATGATGGATCATTGGATGGATGATGGATGGATAGATGGATGGGTGGATGGATGGATGATAGAATATGATGGATGGATGATTGGATGGATAGTTGGATGGATAAGTTGATGATAGATGGATGGATGAATAGATGGATGAATGGAAAGATGAATGGATGGTTAGTTGGATGGATGGATGGATGGATAGTTGGATGGATAGATGGATGATAGATGGATGGATGGATAGTTGGATGGATGGATGGATAGATGATGGATCATTGGATGGATGATGGATGGATAGATGGATGGATGGGTGGATGGATGGATGGATGGATGGATGAATGGAAGGATAGTTGGATGATAGATGATGGATAGATGATGGATAGATGATGATGGATGGATAGATGAATGGATGGATAGTTGGATGGATGGATAGATAGATGATGGGTAGATAGAGATTGCAGTGTTGCAGCAGCAGTTTACATATCTTAAAAGGACATATAATAATAAACTCACAGGACTCACACACTGACAGGAGCTCCCTTCTTCAGGAAAAGCACCAGCAACATGGTTTTCTGTTCTGCTGTTTAATACACTTCTTGGTTTGTTTTGGGTAAAATAAATATATTTTCATAGCCACCACCTTGTTGTCGTCTCCCTATTTTGCTGCAGTCTTGAGCCAGACTGTAACAACACTAGATAATAAATAATAAGCACAACTTTTCTGATAAAAAACAACTCTGAATGATTTTTTCTGTGTTTTTTCTCTCGCACATTGATTGTAAATCAGTAAAAGTTAGATGTGGTGCACTCTGCACAACTTGCATCACTGTGGATTGAAGCACATTTTCACATTTGGACATCATTTTTCTATATTTCAGTGTTGACATGCGTTGATCCTTGAGAAAGCACATACTTTTTCTGGGCTTACTCGCCTCATGAGCCATGTGTCGTGTATTGACTCCCACTTGTCTGTCTAAATGTTGTGTTTGGTGTATGAGATGTTACACATTACTTGATGGAACATAGAGTCCGTGTATAGTTTGAAATTCCCTGCTACAGAGACGCATGTCTTGGACTAAATTTGTTAAAACAACATACCAAATGTTGAAAGTAGGGCTGCAACTCACAATTGCTATCACTGTCAACTGATCTGTTCAACATTTTTCCCATAAGTTGATCAGTTGTTTGGTCTCTAATGGTGAAAATGGCAGTTAATGTTTCCCAGAGTTCACAGAGACAGATATCTTGCTTGGTGCACAACCCGAAGATATTCAGTTTGCTGGAGCAGAGGGGGAAAGAAACCCGGAAATATTCAAATTTAAGAGGTTTGCAATCAAAGAATCTTGACTTTCTTTCTTAACCATCTACTCAAACTGGTTAATCGATTGTCAAAATAGTCAACAATGTGTTACTTAGATGACCTCTTGAGGATGGTTAAAAAGGAGGCGTCATGAGGAACAGCAAAGCATGCAAGAACACAAGTTATTGATTTCACATGAGCTCAACTTTAATGCAAACCAGACGTGTACAAACTCTTGAAGCGGCCACATCCCTAATATTTGCTCAACAATCTCTGAATACAATTGCATTCTGTGCTTCAGTGACATTGAATAATAAGTCTCTGTGGTCTTATGTGTCATTTCTCTGTCTGTCCTCCCTCAGTGTCGCGGCCAGCCTCCCCTCGGACTCCGGCCCTCCTCCAAGCAGCGGGTATGTAAACATCTGAAACCTTAAGTGACTTCTTGTTTCTGTTTTGTGTCTCCGCGTCCTGAAAGAACAGGATGTTCATACGCACAGCTGACTGTACACAGCACGCCACGGAGTCGACTCGGCCCACAGAAACACTGATAACTGAGCTAAAAACATCACATGATGTCCATCATCAGACAGCAGCACAGCAGAGGACTGACATTCAGCTAATGTTGTGTGTTCTCATGTGGTGTAATGCTGCCCCTCATGTCCTTTTCATGCATCTTGGAGGAAAAACAAAGTTCTAAGACCCTGCGTGACCTCAGTGGTGCTGGTGTCACTAAACTTAACATTTTTCCCAGGAGAAGCAGAAATAGTACAAGGCTCAATAACACATGATAGTGTGACAGCAAGTCTGACCAATAGCAGGACTTTAATCATTGCTGATTTTATTAATTATACCTGTGCTTTCTTAAAAATGTCTTCTCTGAACAAGGTAACCTGAGGACACACATGCAGAGACACAACAAAACCCACTCAAAACACCATCAAGTACAGTAACAATCTGCAAATGACTCTGACAACGGTGGAAATTTAGCGACTAATGGAGTTACTGAATTGGAAAATGTTGGTCTGTTTGCTTTTATGGCATGATTCATAAATACCATTGCAGCTATTTGTGTGATGGTTACCCAGCATGACCAGTAGCATTATATTCTATTGTTATACTTGAGCTTTTCCTACTGCGTCATATCAAAATGTGTTAAAACAGCAAATACACTGAACAAAAATATAAAGGCCCCATGTGAAATATTGATGCCACATGAAGTGCTCCACCCAAAGTGAGCGTATACTGTCTTGTACTTGTACAAAATGGATATTTCTCTTCATTAGTTTCCCAAATTTGAGTCCACCACTGCCTCAGTGATGCATTAATTCCATTCAGTACATGGGTGTGTCATATCCAGACGCCGCTCCAACAGAATGAGCAGTACTCAGACACTCCTTATACTGGGGACAATAAAAGGCCACCCCAACATGTCACATGTTGACCAAAGCAGCAACGCCTCAGATGACTCCGGTCATGAGGGAACGTGTCATTGGCATGTTGGAAGCAGGAATGTCCACCAGAGCGGTCGCTGTGTAGCTGAATGTTCACTATCAGACGACAGGACGTTTGAGAGTTGGTTTCCAACAGACGGGCAGTACTGCAAATCCACCTCATCCACGTCGGCCACGTGTGACCACCCCAGCACAGGACGGACACATCCGGCTTGTTCACTTGAGGGATCGTCTCAGACCAGCGACACGTACAGCAGATGAAACCTTTGGTCTGACAACAGACGCATCACACCAACATGCGCTCAGTATACGCTCACTATGGGTGGCACACTTCATGTGGCATCAATATTTCACATGGGGCATTTCTATTTTAGTTCAGTGTATTTTGATAATTAAGCAATCGTCTGTTGTGCAGACCAAAGGTTTCATCTGCTATACATGTTGCTGGTCTGAGACGATCCCAAATGCTCACGGGCAGTGGTGGACTCAAATTTGGGACACTAATCAAGAGAAATATCCATTTTGTACAAGTACCAGACAGTATACGCTCACTTTGGGTGGTGCATTTCATGTGACATCAATATTTCACATGGGGCGTTTATATTTTTGTTCAGCATAATACGGTGTCCCTGAAAGCTCAGTACTCTGCAATTTGAGGAAATACTTCAGTAGAACCAAACAGAGGCTCAAAAAATCACTGAAAACACTATTAAATACAGTAACAAGCTGCAAATGACAAAATTTAGTTACTAATGTAGTAACTGAAGTTGACTATCTGCCAGTGATGTTGAAAAATGTTGGTCTTCTGTTTGTTTTTATGGCGTAAATCATACATATCATTGCAGATATTTGTGTAACAGTTACCCAGCATGACCAACAGCATTATAATGTGTTATTATACTTGTGCTTTTCCCGCTGTGCCATTTTAAAATGTGTTAAAAAGGCATATAATGCAGTGGCCCTGAGAGGTTGATGCTCTGCAGCTTGAGGAAATACATGCAAAAGAACAAAACAGAGGCACAAAAAAATCACTGAAACCCCTATCAAATACAGTAACAAGCTGCAAATGACAGTGACAAGCTACTGAATTCGACTACCTGTCAACGGGAAATGTTAGTTTTTAAATTGTTTTCATTGCACGAGTCATATCATGAGCCTCCATGGGCCTCCAGGGAAATGAGGGCAAGATGATTTGAAATAGATATACTGTGTTTTGTTGGGAAGAGCAGTGCAAAGGGGCCTTAAAGGGGTTTAGTAAATTCCCAACAGGAATTTTCCCCTGCTAATAAAATCAAAACAGACTGGCGTTACCAATGAATCGTCAATAACACAAACGGAGCACATTGGTCATTTGTCCTGTGCTGATATTGCTGTTTAAGTCAACGGACACATCATTGGGGCCGCGAAAATGACTCTATTACTATTATTATAACAATGAACCAGATCATACCAGCTCATCTTAAACAAATAAGCTCTTGTCGGAGGTCATTAAGCATCACAGAAATCTTTGTCATGGTGCCCATTGATAGCTAAAACTGCACAACAACACCTGTAGTCTGAGTGACACCTCCTCTGGTAGCCACAGTATTAAACACCAAGAAGCTGTTTATATACTATTTAATACTAATATTTACGCATATTTAGCTTTTAAGCGTGCAACACTGGAGCTAGATGTCTGGCGATAATAAATGTTTTTGCTGAAAACCTGATAAATGGCAGACATTGCACTGATTTAAAGCTCTATCTTAACAATCCATACTATAGGTTCCAGTATGTTTGTAGGTGTCTCTTCTTTGTTGTCAAATTTGACTAAATACAAGAGTGTCAGCAAAAGCAAACCTGCCATTACCAGAGTCATGTGAATGAGAATGTGTGTGTAGAAGACCTCCTGTGGTTAATACAGACAGTAGCCGACTACTGACGGTCTTTGAAGATGGTATAACACACACTTAATCATACACACACACACAGTGTTTCCATTCAGGGTTCAACACTGGAGGCTTCTGCTTTGATCTTCTGTCTCTGTTTGACTGCCGTCCTCCCTCCTTCGTCTTTCTCTTCAATGTCATCCTCTCTATCTGTTCTATCGTACAACTACATTCAGAAAGCCTTCATTTGCACACAATTCTTCTATACTTCCACCTCATGTGTGCAGCTCAGTTTGGACCATTAACCGGGCAAATTTGCCATGTGATCCGTACAGCCTGTAAATAATAATCCGGCCAGTGTTCCCCCCTTCTTTCCTTCCTTCGTTCTTCCTCAGAAAATCACAAGCTGTCTGAGAATGCAGCCGAACACATCTTTCATCTCGCCCTTCTCTGCTAACTCCTTTTGTCAGTCTAGTGAGCCTTAAACAAACCTGAATGAGTCTGTAATCCGGTGGTTTGAGTTTCACCGTTGGGCCCTGTGAGGTCGCCGGGCATTCAGGGTTTTTTTCGTGGGGGTGTTGGTTTGCAGTTACCTCATCCAGGATCAAAGCAGAAGAAAGACACCCTGTGATGATCATTTGAGAAGCATGAGGTCAGCGCTGGGCTTTATTTTCCTCTGGTCTGGTCTGCAGAAACCCCCGGGAGCGCTACTGGTGCAGGGAGTTAGATAATCATTCTTTAACGGCGGTTTTCTTGTGTCAAGTCAACACTTAGAGACCACAGCTCAATCAAAACTATGTATCATATGTACAAAAAGTGGTTCAACCGCTTAAATACTCAGTTTTGTTGGGCACAGTTCCAATCAGAGAACGACTATTCTTGCATCCACATAGAACAAACACACTTATATCCTGGGTATGTCATGCATGGTGCCCATTGTCTAGACATTTCCCTGTTGTCACTGATTACCTCTGCCAAGGAGGTTATGTGATGGCCGGCGTTGGTTTGTTTGTGTTCAGAATAACTTGAAAAATAATGGATGGATTTGGATGAAATTTTCAGAAAATGTGCGAAATGGGACAAGAAACAAATGATGAAATTTCGGGACTGATCCGGATCACCGTCTCCATCCAGGACTTTTTTTTTTAAATGTAAGTGTAACCAGGTGGACAATTAAATGCGGTTTACTCTGAACGCCACCAGAGGGCACTCTTGTTTTTGGGGTAACCCCCTGTGACCACATGACATTTTGGGGCTCCACACGACAGACAGCGACAATGACGGAGTTCTCTTTCCTTCCTGAGCGACATACGCACGGTTGGACCGGAATTCTTATCTGCGGTTGTCTAAGAAGCTGGGAGGCTGTTAGGAGCTGCCGCGCCAGAGGCCGCGCCTGTTCATTAGGTCAGATGGGGTGAAGGCCGCATTGTCGGTAGGAAATTTGAACTGTATGTAATTACATTTGTATCTCCATAGAAAATATGTGAATTGGGAGATTGTGTTGGGGGTGGACTGAAGCTCCTTGGTGGAGGTATGAGCTCTCTGAGTGCTTTTCTAGTTTGACTTGGATTCTTAAGGGGAGAAGATTAAAGACAGATTGATTCCTTTTGTGGTGAGAATTACATGAGCAGACTAATAGACTGTCACATCTATGTACCAAAAAGTGAGGAGGTGATTAGCTTAGCAATTCAGCAGGGAGAAACAGCTAGCTGAGTGTCTTAAAGTTCAACAATATACCAATTTGGATGTCCAAATCTGATCTCGAAGACTGAGATCGAGGCTGATTGAGGCATTTCTTAACTGGTTGGTAACAAATTTTGCTTGATCTATAATTGGTCTTGTTATCAATGAATCATCAGTAACACAAACTGAGCACATTGGCCTTCTGTCTTTTGCCAGTACTGTTGGGCTCTGTCCTTGTCCATGCTTGCACCATGTACCGAGGCTAAGCAATAAAGGTAGTAAAGTCCCCAGCAAGACGGAAACTATACTCTAATGTCACCGTTTGTAATATTATTTCATTGGTACCCTTTTACCTAATCCTTTGTTTACGCCCAAGGTCACACAAGTGCGCAATTAATGGCAAGATGCTAGGGATGCAAGTTTTGGGATGAAGGGGATAAGGGAATGCTGTTGTTGTCCATCCTGGTTTGTCTTAAATGCATGAGCTCTGTCCGGAGGTCATTAAGCATCTCCGATGTCTTTGTCATGGTGCCCGTTGCTAGCGAACCCCCCCACCAAAATGCTCTGTGCTTGCCAACATAAGCTTCCTGTAGTTTGAGTGACCGCCAATGCATAGACCTTTTCAATTGTCAAACATAAATACTGGATTGATTTTATAAACTGTGATGTACTTGGAGTGTGTGTTATGTAGAAAAATGGTATCAGATTTGGACTCGGTATCACCAGATGCTAATTATTATGTGACCGACCTCTGCTGGTTGGCTTTAAACTCATCACTACTGGTTCACCGGTACTGAAATGTCACTGCAGGAAACTGATTTAAAAATCTGGTATACTATGAAATACAGAGAGCTTTACCTGGTTCTGACAACATTGTAAGAATATAACAGATGTTCATTTATATGTAAAAGTCCCGTACCGTAGCTTTAAACCAAGCATGAATACTTGGTCAGACTGGACGGTCGTAACAGTTGTCAAACGTCAAATGGAAGCACAGAT
Organism: Dascyllus trimaculatus; assembly: GCA_024666655.1. Classification (NCBI taxonomy): domain Eukaryota; kingdom Metazoa; phylum Chordata; class Actinopteri; family Pomacentridae; genus Dascyllus; species Dascyllus trimaculatus. The sequence continues at coordinate 11,790 of JAMOIN010000457.1, forward strand.
CAAAGGAGGCAGCATTATCCTGCTGTATGCATGAAATTGACTGGAAATGGCGTGTGCATATATATATATGTAGGGTGTGTTACACTGCAGGCCTGAGGTTTCAGATTTAGCTCCTAAACCATGAAATTGATGATTAGCCTGAACAGGAGAGGACCTTCAGAAGACATAAATATGAACTGTGGAGAAACCTGCGTTAAAAGGCCTCAAGCAAAGGAAGAGTTAAATAATGAAACCATATTTCTATTTATATACATATAAGACACATGGAGATTAACCACATGCAAACAAAGATATAGAAAATAGAAACACTACACAGTAAAAGTGGGTAATTAGAATTAAAAACTAAAGATTCTAAAACATGTGGTAAGAAGAAGCCTTGGTTGCATGGTGCATTGTGAAATGAGAGCTTAAAAATGTTTGATTTTTACTTAAACACATTTAAAATCAGTTTTATGTGCATTTAATGTTTTCCATCTGCACCAATAGCTATACAGGTAGCATCTATGTCAGTAAAACACCCTTGAAAATGTGTATTTGTAGTATTCTGATATGCTTAAAATGCCCCAAAAATGGTAGCAACAAAATCATTATTAGCTGTTTGTGTGTCAGTGGGTCACAAAATTGTCATATAAAAAAGGAAGAAAAGGCAATAATCATGACCACAGCTCAGGACACAAAGGAAAACAGTGTTTGTCAGTTTGTTTTGGAGGAAAAGTAGGACGCCGGTGTGACATTTCATCTGTTGCGTAACGTTTAGATCGTAACCTTTTCAATACAGAGTCGGTAAAGACCGGAGGCAGCGGCCACAGAGCTGCTAGTGTTGAGCTCTGAAGACTGATGTTTTCCAGCTCTGGCAGGACTCTCCTGGCGATAAACACTAAACCACCGGAGAAAGGCCGAACCACTACGAGCCCACAGACCTTGAGTCAGCAGAGACTGGAACGGTGTCGTGAGAAAAGGAGCGTTTTTCACGCTAGTGTTCCCGGTCGATATCACAAGACTCCTCCTGGTTCAGGCTGCAGTGTTTATCAGAGGAGGACACGTGAAAGGAATGTCAGCAAATGTACAACTGGCAGGGTTTCAGGTACAAGACAACAAGACTAGAGTGGATGAAAATCAGGATTAAAAAGTCCATGTGCTGCACAAATGACATTGGGTAGAATTCTAGAAAATGTGCAGCCTCAAGTTAAGACTAAGACTGAACATGCATATAACCCTTTACTGTAACTTTGTGTAACTCTACCTTGATATCTGTTGCAGAGATGCTATTTTGCGAGGAGAATACATATTTGGCAATTTTGCTTGGCAAAAGCCACAACCTGGCACACTGTTGCCCTTTACATGAGGTGTTTTTAATTTCTGTATATCGTTTTTGAGTAATAATGCAGGAAAAACCAGAAGCCTTGACCTTGAGCCAAGATCAAGATCAAGGTCACACATTGAAAGCCAATGTTAAATGCTGTTCAATGATACCAGTATGAGCACTGTACCCCAATGTGTTGCCAAGTTATTGGGACAAATGTATTTTTTTTGTATTTTTTGTAATGTCGTGAAATTTGACCGCTACCGATCTTTTTACTGGTAGGTCGTACAGCTTCGGTCCAATGACATAAAATACTCCACTTGAGCTGAGCTGTTCAAAAATGTAAGCGTTGAAATTCTACAATAATTAATCGTGGAGATATAGAAAAATTAGGTTTGTGACACCTGACACGACCTTGACCTTGACCTTGACCTTTGAGGTCCGAAAAAGGTCGACTGCACACCCTTGGCATTGCCCCTATCTAATGGCATAACTGTCATTAGTGCTGCATGAATAACCTAGGAGGAGTTCCAGGACAAAGAAGTTGCGGAAGAAAAAAAAAAAGAAGAATTCCGACGGATACAATGTATTTGGCAATTTTTGCAAAACTGGAAACTATCTTGTGATTTTACTCATTTGGAGGCTTTTCCTCTATATATTTTTCATAGATGATAACTCGTATATATTTTTTATCCAGCAACAGAACTCATCACATTGATTTCAATGCTTTTTGTATGTTTTTTGCATCATTTTTAACCCAAGTTATGATATTTAATGTGCAATATTTCATTTTTCTGGTGCAATATTTTAATTTCATGTGTAATATCTCGATTTAATGTGCAATATTTCATCCATCCATCCATCATCTATATGCCACTTAATCCTCTGTAGGGTCGCGGGGAGGCTGGAGTCTATCCCAGTTGACTTAGGGCGAAGGCCGGGGTCACCCTGAACAGGTCTCCAGCCTATTGCAGGGCTACACATAGAAACAGACAACCAAGCACACTCTCATTCCCACTGTTCCTTCGGACAGTTTAGAATTAACTTCAGCATGTTTTTGGACTGTGGGAGGAAGCTGGAGTACCTGGTGAGAACCCACAGGGAGAACATGCAAACTCCACACAGAAAGATCCCAGACGTCCTAACCGGGACGTGAACCGGGGATCTTCTAGCTGTGAGGCGACGCTGCTAACCACCGAGCCACTGTGCAGCCCGCAATATTTCATCATCATGCATAATATTTCACTTGAATTTGCAGTATTTCATTATCATCTGTGATACTTTACTACCTTGCTTACACTTATTTACAATTTCTTATCGTACTTACATCTTACTGCTTTTCTACTTGGCGCTGCATTCCTCCTGTTATGTAATTTTGTTTTCTGAGCTTCATCTGGCTAAAGAATTTCCTTTGGGATTAATAAAGTCTGATCTTATCTTTTGACCAAACAGCATGTGAAAACTAAACTTAGGTCTAAGAATAATGCTTCCATGTGAGTCTCCTGGGGGGGAAAGTCTTGTGTCAGACTTTTATTTTAATGAGAATCCTTATAAAAATACCTGCTCTGAGTTTTTGTGTGTCGTCTCTACATTTTCCGCTGCTGCTTAGTTTCCAGGACATCGGTGGCTCCACAGGGTTGACCCCCTTTCCCCCCTCTCGGCTGACAAATCTGCTTCCTCCAAGGCTTTTCTGCGGAGGCCTAATTCCGTTTTGATTTCCTCCCAGACCTACAGTATGCATGCAATAACGCCCACAAGATTATTGTCCAATTTAAACATGGTGTCGTCAGCTTTGTTTTCCTCCTGTAGCTTAATGTAAACACTGTCTGTCCTGATTAGGTTTCCTGAGCTTCGGTGTGCTGGAAGTTATTTCCCCCGGAGGAGGTTTGGGGTCGATGCAAAGGGACTGAAGGGCAGTTTTATTAATTAAGATGTGATTTAAAGAACAGAGAATGTGGCGTGAGAGTTTGGTGTTTGGCCCTGATGAGTAATATTGTTCTGTGGCACCGTTTGGAGCTGAATGGTCAGAATAATTCAAAGTATGCGTCTGATTTCGTCAGTCTGACCTTTATAAAAGGTCCCTCGTCAAACTTCAGCAAACATCTGCAAGGAAGACAACGGAACTGAAGCTAAAGAAAGTTGGCCAGAGGGAATTCTGCCCATTTAAAACGACGTAGTGCTCATTTGCAGGTTAAAAAGATCTTGAGGCATCAATAAAACTGAGCCAAATTGAAGTTTTCTTGACGTTTAGCCTTTATAACAGTTGTTTCGTCAAATAGTTACGGGATCTCCTTGACATGATTGTTGGCAAAAACTTAACAGCAGTATTTACTAGGGGTGTGACAGTATACAAAAATCATGTTTCGGTATGTACCTCAGTACGGAGTCGAGGTTCAGTTTGCTTCGGTTCGGTATGGAACCCTCTGGAGTTGATGGACGCGCCAGTGCGTCAAAATGACATGACCGATTCAAGATGACGTAACGGCAAGACGCCTCGGTGAGCCTCCGTTTCAACTTGTGTCCAAAGTGTGGATTTCTAACTATCTACCAGTCTTTGAATCATGTTGATCGGCCAAGTAAAACCAGAGTTATGACAGATAATAAACACCATACTTTCTCCACGTCTGGAGCTCCTTACAGCTTTGGTCTGGTTCACTTGTTTTACTCCTTTTTCATCCTTTACCAGGAAACCCAAGTGATCCCAGACGGGTGGTTTTAACCACGGCGGAGCGTCTTCCAGCTCCGGCTTGTTGCTGTTAGCATTAGCCATCCCATTGGGTAGCCATACGTCACAGAAGCAGGAGAGTAAACGGTCCGTCACATCCTGTGTCCCACTGGAAACTCCTACTTTTTAGTTCCTCAATACTGTGCAGCTGAGACGGAGAAGGTCCGACACTACTGTGGGAACTACGAGGATCACTATTAACCCCTTAACGCCGGTTGTCGCAAATTTGCAACGTACCGCTGCAGCCGAGATAGCGTGTGCATTCACTCAGTGCTGGTTCATGCATATTCAATACATACCTAGGAACCTTTTCCAAGCACTGGTTTCTCTTAGGACCGGTTTGAACGGCATTTGCGGCATCAATAAAAAATTTTTTACCATTACCTTTATATCTACTATATGTGCTATAGACAAATTAACAATCTCCACTTAATTGAACATCAACTTGAAATCAAAAACACATAAAATTATTGTTTTTATATAATTGTAAATAAATTCAGGCGTCAAGGGTCTATAACCATTTTGTACATTGGCCATTCTTAATGGTCTTAAAAATTTTCGTACCGTGGTACACTTCTGGACCAAACCGAAAGTGCCCGTACCGAACGGTTTGGTTCAGTTCGGTGTACTGTTACAGCCTTATTATTTACACACTCTAAAAAGTAATTTAAGTGGCCTGTTCCTACCATTTAATTAAATGCATTGTTGCAAGATTAAATTAAAAAAATCCATTTGCAGATTTTGATTACCTTTTTGCGTTGCATACGTTATTTTGGTGGGTTGGGTTGACATAATAGTGATGCATCAAATTAATATTCTGTTTAATTCAAACTCAATTTTCTGCATTAGTTGAATTAAAACTAAATAAAGTTGAGGTAACTTCATAAAATTGGCTGTATAACTTACATTTTCTCCAGCTTGAGTTCAGGATTTCAGGTTCTTATCTTAACATGCCTGAACAGTTTTAGATGGTTCGAACCAGTTATTGAGGATGCCTTCATTTGTAGAGGAAAAGCTAATTTCCCAAACTCATTTTAGTTTGTTGGTTCAACATAGTTTCATTAGAAGCTGTCATAACTCAAGAAGACTGATGCAGACTGAGTGTACATTGAACTATCTGTGCAAAACTAAACTGTTCAAACTGTTAATTAAAATACCTTTGATTACAGAGGGAAAGCTGCGTCCACTGACTCAGTGTAGTTTGTTGGTTGAACATGAGTTTTCATAGCTCTAAAAGACTGATGCAAGCTGTTGTGGTCGGTATTTTTTGTGAATCATGCAGGATTATTCACCATGCATCCATTTTCAGCAGAGTTTAGTCTCTATAACTATTAATTTCACTATTTGTTGAATCTTATGTTCGTTTTAGATTACATCTGTTTCAGCTGAATCAACATTTCATAAGGAAAATATCTAGATTTGTTGTTTTTTTGAACAACTGGTTACTAAAATATGCAGAAATCTGTGTTAATTTTGATTAAATCATGTCTCTTACGTGTCTTAGGTAAACTTAAATTTGCTGCCGTTTGCACCTGCCTGCATATTTCAGTTTGTTGAATCCGATATTCTTTTTAGAGCAAATTTGTTCCAGCCAAACATTTAAATTTGCATTTAATCATTTATTTTTCGTAACAAATGCAGGAAAGATGAAATCACTGCTGACATAAGATGGAAATTCCGATAAAACACAAAGAAAAAGTCTTGATTTGTTGTTTTTTGAAGCATTGATCACTAAAATATGCATAAATCTGCAGTGAATTTTGTTTAAATCATGCCTCTTATGTATTTTAATTTAAATTTGCAGTAGTTTTCACCTGCCTCCATATTTCCCTGTTGTGCTAAGCCTTCACAATAAGCAGATTAAGGGCTCGGAGAGTGATGGAAACACACAGCGGCCAATCTGATGTCAAAATAACACGGCTGCTTATAAATATTCAATCGCTCTGTGGCTCTGTGGCCTGATTCGCTGGTGACCTGGTTCCGGGCGGCCGACGGCTCCGAGGAATCTGTCCGTGAATTACATAAACTCTGACCAAGTTCAGAAGCGGCATCAGTCACATGACGGTCGGGGAAACGTAGCGTACAGCTGCAGGACACCACTCTGGTTCAAGCCGGAGGAAACTGTGAGGTAAAACAAACTGAGGTTTCTTGAACGCAGCCTGGGAGGATTTTACGTACGTCTTTGTCCTCTTGACCGAATGTGAGCTGACACAGTCTGTCCACTTCTTTTTGGAGACGCTTGAAGTTTCAAAGCAGTGAAACGTCCTGCAGATAAATGTGAACTGAGCTGCTTCTGCTTGTTCTTATGCAACACCTGTCTGGACTTTTTAAATATAAAACCATCGCAGCAGATCAGGTTTAAACATCGGACTGGTATTTGACAGTTTAAACCAGAATTATCAAACCTGAAGCCCCGAAGACGAAGGAAATTCACACTGTAGTTCAAATGTGGTCTGTTGCGCTGAAAAAAAGAGACTATTGATAATGCATTGGTTTTATAAAGCGCTTTTCTAGACACTCAAAGACGCTTCACATTGCATTATTCATTCACTCCATACTCCATGGTGCTTAGCTATGTATGTAGCCACAGCTGTCCTGGGGTAGACTGATGGAGGCCAGGCTGCTCCATCAGCCCCTCCAACCACCACCAACCCCCCACTCTCACACTGCATCCACCCAGGCTTCCTGGTGTTCCCTCACGGTCTCCCATCCAGGTACTGACCAGGCCCAACCTCGCTTAGCTTCCAAGATCTGACAGGCGAAAGCTTAAAAGCCGCTAAAAAGTGAATTTGCAGGTCAGAAGATCTTTATGCATCTATGAAAATGAAGTTTTTTGACCTTTCAGCTGTGATAAATATTGTTTCAACAACAAACTGTGGGATGTCCTTCACACGATTCTCGGTAAAAAGTCAAAAAGTGAATTTTTACGCACCGCTCAAGGGAACTTTAGCTACCACTTGAATAGATCCATGGCTGCAAGATGAAAACAATCTAATTCACTGATTTAGACAAACATTTGAAGCTGCAGACATAATCAAGATGAGTTGTGTCGACATAATAATGTTGGTAATGCATCGACTCAACATTGTGTGTAATTTAAACTCAAATTTCTAAATTGGTTGATTTAAAACTAGATTTAAGTTAAGGTAAATTAATAAAATTGGCTTTATAACATAGTTTTCTGTCACCTGGAGGTCAGGATTTCAAGTCTGGACGAATTCGGATTGTTAATTAAAACAGGTTTTATTGCAGAGGTAAAGCTGATTCCGCTAACTCAAGTCTTCTGTTGGAAGAAGATTTTATAACTCTAACAGACAGTCTAGTATACAGGATTATTCTTCATGCGTCCTTTTCAACACAGTTTAGTTTTAAGATCCTATTAATTCCTCTATTTGCTTAAATCTGTATTCATTTTCGAGCAAATTTGTTCAACATTTTGATAAGAAAAATGAACAATCATGACTAAAATATGCAGAATTCTGTGTTGAATGTTGATTAAATGGTTTAAATTTACTCCTGACAAACTGTTGCTTTAATGCTTTTCATGCAGTAGGATTAATATTCATGCCTTACTAGAAAAACACTGATTGCTAATTAGACGTAGCGTCTGTAAAACACAAAGCAGGGCTAATCATTTGAGTTGACAGCAGAGGTCAGAGGGTTCAGAGGCTGTAAACATGGATCTTTATCAGGTCGGCCTCTAATCCAGATAAAAGCCCAGTTCTCCTCAGATGTGGTGGACCTCCGGTCTCCTGGAGGCCGTCGTCTCTCAGCTGCTCTACGGTTGTTGGAGGTCAGAGGTCGCAGGTAGAATCACCGCTCTGAGGTTCACGTCCCCGAAGCAATTATCTCCTGACTGGAGAGGAAAGAGAGTCGCAGAGGAGCGTTTGATTTTTCAACGCTTGTGTCGCGTCTTTACTGCTTCCTTCCTCGTTTCATCCTTCCTTTGTTAGTCTGCAGATGAATGCAGCTTTGACAACCAACAGCAGTGATACCAGCACTGGAAGGACCACAGATGATGTTGTTTTCATGCTTTAAACTCACAGTTTGTCGCCCAGAAGTATAAAATAATATATATATATTCCCTACATGCTCCTCCCACTTATTCAAATGCATGGCTGCAAGATAATAATTCTAATTTAATGGATTAGATGTAGCTTTAAAGTCACAAACATTATTTTGCTGGGTTGAGTTGACATAATAATAATAGTAATTTGCATTAACTTAATGATTTGTGTAGTTTAAGCCCACGTTATCTGTTAGTTGCATTCAAAATTAAGATATCATGTGTCAAAAATAGTATTTTTTAAAGTTATGCAGACATTTTTTGTTGTTCTTAAATAGATTCATTTTTTAAAAGCCACTACAGGAACAAAAGCACGCCAAAAAAAAGCCAAACGCTACTGAAAAAAGTCTCATTGGAGCAACTTGATCTTTAAATATTTGCCAACTTTAAAACCTGTGCTCATGTTTATGACAGTTAAGTTTACAACACTTAAGAAATTCCTTTAAAATAACATGGAAATACAAGTTGGAACAGCTTAACTGTAGTGAATAATCACCTTAAAAACTTGTGTGTATTAAATAAGTTATAATGGAATCAGTCGGTTCATAATTCGTTCAGATATATTCTGTATTTCTCACTGGTTTATCAGACTGTTGGTTTTATAAACACACTTGAATTCTGAGCTGTGAAAGATAAAAGTGTTTGCAAGTCTGTCTGCAAATCAGCAGACGGCCTTATTCTTACAAAACCATGAGTTATTTCGAAATAAAGTTTAGGTTAGTTTGGCCTTATCTGCTGGGAATGTGACGATGCGTTTATGTGACTCAGGGGCAGAGCTAAGGGGTGACCTGGGGTGGCCAGCAGAGGCTACAGAGAGGGCTACACGCATGAAACTGCAGTTGGATCCAGCTACACCTGTTGTTCACACTGATTTTTGTATAGACACATGAAGACGCACCTGTTTTTATTGGTTAAACAGACTCTTTAAGGCTGCTGGGATGAAACCAGTGGTGCAAATGTAGGACTGAACCAGAACCTGCAGCCGAAAGACAGAAACTAAAGTCTAAAGATGGACGCAGTGAGACGCCCCCACTGTAGGTGGGTGGTTAGAGCAGAACAAGGACAGTCTTATGTGAGCCTATCTATGAGGTTTAAACTGTAATTATCATAAGAGCATTAATGATTATCTAAAAAAGCATAAGTTGAGAAGCTGTTAAATCAACTGTTGGTCCCCCTTATGTGGTCTAAAATACTCCGAACCATTGGGCATGGACAAGAGGACCTCTCAGGGTGTCCTATGGGGTCTGGAACCAGGACGTTGGCAGTGGATCCTTTGGGTACTCTGGCTTGTGCAGTGGGGCCTCTGTCAATCCAACTTGCTCCACTGCATCCTGTTGATGCTTGATCACAATGGGCTGTAGGAAGTCTGGAGGTCAGATCAACATGTTGGACCATTGTCATGTTCCTCAACATGTTCCTGACTGGTTGATGTTGTTGCCATGTGGTAGGCCAGTGACATTTGGGATTTCCATTAGCATGAGGGAGTGTGTTTGTTGTGGGACAATGTTTATTTGGGTGTCTAAGTCTCATCAACACGGATGTTAAAAACCCCATAGTACCAATATGATCAATGTTATTCACTTCACCTGTCAGTGGTCATCATGTTGTGGATGGTCGGTTTATATATCCTCTTGTGCGTCTACATGGCAGCGTTGTCTGCATAAGCAAATAACAAGACTGAGTGTCCACAGAAATGACTATCTGGCCTCCAGAGATTTGCTGAAAACAAACAATTAACGAGACATTGTGCCACCTCTCACCCCTATAAAGATTCTCCACCACTGACTAAACAATGCAGCGTCTTGCCAGATGAGGTTGCATTACTGGGAAAAGCTGCCATAACTCTCTGCACCCTGGCCAGAGGGGGTTGAACTTGTGGCAGCTTCTCCTGGCTGCGATAACCACCAGTAGATTTATGCGTCAAAATAAACATTGTGTAACTTTAGCAATGCCTGGACGCAGTCAGATGTCATAGATAGAACAGAAACTCAGCTTTAGTGGATGCATTTTCCTGCCAGATGAGGTTGCGTTGCTAGAAAAAGCGGCTGGACAACCCCTGTTGTTGTGTTTTGTTGTGGCCAGACCTCTCCGCAACCTGTCTGAAGATTCTCAGTCATCCAGGTCACGGTTATCCTCGAAGTTTCAATCATAGCATCTGGACTTCCTTGAGGTTCCCGAAGATGTTTCACCTCTCATCCAAGAGGCTTCATCAGTTCTAAACTCACTGGTTGGGAGTTCCAGACCCCGAGGACCTAACGACTCGCATAATGAGTTGAGGGGCATCAAACACCCAGCAGACTGAAGCTTCAATGGTGTTAATGGATCCTGAAGAGTATAAAAATCTGGGACTCCCAACTGATGAAGCCTCTTGGATGAGAGGTGAAACGTCTTCGAGAAACTCAAGCAAGTCCAGACGCTACGATTGAAACTACGAGGATCTCTGCATCCCGGTCAGAGAGGGTCAAACTTGTGGCAACTTCTCCTGGCTGTGATAACCACCAGTAGATTTATACTTCCAAATAAACGTTGTGTAACTTGGGTGATGCCTGCAGGCAGTCCGATGTCCGAGATGGCCCAGAAAATCCGCATTAATGGACTCAACAAGCTTGTTTTGGAGTGTTGGAGTCATGTGCGTCTATAAAAGACATTTAATGGGCTGATAATGTCCAGATCAGGTGTCATGTTTGGTTTATTGCTGCCCTGCTAGAAGAAAATAGAACCAACCTTGTGACTTTTCTTGCTTCCGCCCCTCATAATTCCTAAAAAGCTCACTGAGCCGATGACCTTTTACCGCAGTCTGCTCTTCCTTTTCAATTAGTCCCTGCAGCGCCGCATAAATGATTCACAGCCGCCGGCCGGAGCCTGTATTAATAACTAATAAGGATAAGTGATCTGGGGGAACAGCCAGTCCGGGTCACGGAGATTACTCCGGTCACGCCGAGACCACATGTCCAAAAATGGCCCAGTTGTGCCCGAGCTCTCCGGCAGCTCGTATGTTATACCAGTCGTTACGTGCCTTTTGATTATAAGACTCATTCATGCTGGTAAAGTTGTGACTGCTGCAGAGAAAGGAGGTTGTACATTCAGGTTTTGTGAATTATGAGTTGATCCACTGATCTGCCGGCCTGATAATGCAAACCGCTCGCAACCTCCAGGATTTAATCGGTTAAATCCCCCTTTTTTTCCCCTCACTAATGTGGTTTAAGAGGATTTCCTCTATACGTTACTACGCCAACAGACTGGTCATTCCCTCAGAGGAGATCGTCTCCTGTTTGACACCATTATCTAGTAAAACATCTTCAAGGTTCCACACATAAGAAGCAGCTCAGGCTCACGTCATCCAGCCAGGAGGGGAGTAAACACAGCATCCAGCATCAAAGCGGGGTTTCCCATTGATTTGCTGTTTGTGTGTCACACAGGGGCAGGTTTGGCTAATAGGGCCGTGTTATGCAACAGCATGCAGCTGTGAGCTTTTACCCATAAATCCCTGCCAGCGCTCAAGTTGAGGAGATTAAAGTTGAAGCGAGCGCCCGCCCAGACGGCAGCACACGCAGGGTTTTCACCCACCGCCATGCAAAGGAAGGAAAAGGAAATCTGGCACTTTGCTTCTGATTTCAGGGAAATACTGAACCTGGATTTAGTGTTTTTGACGTTTAACATGCAAAAAACAAAAAACAGCTGCAGCAACATGTGAATTTACTAAATCAGGTTGTGTATCATGTGTAGCAGTTCAGTTCAGGAGCAACGTGTTATTTTTTTCTCAAGGGTAATATTTCATTATCATGTGCAACATTTAATTTTTCATTTGCATCCTTTTGATTACAGTCTCTCACTTTCATGTACAACATTGTTGATGAAATGTGCAATATTCCATTTTAATTTTTATCTAATTTTTCAGGTACAATATTTCATTTTGATGCACAACATTTTGATTACATGTGCAATATTTTACTGTTTAATGTAAAATATTGTCAATATAATGTGCAATATTTCACTTCCATGACATTTTTCAGGTGCAATATTTCATGATCATTTGTAATATTACTTACTACGTCAGTGTCATTATTACCTCCACCAAGGAGGTTATGTTTTTGCCAGTGTTGGTTTGTTTGTTTGTCTGTGTTCAAAATAACTCGAAAGGTTATGGACGGATTTGGATGAAATTTTCAGGAAATGTGTGAAATGGGACAAAGAAGAAATGATGACATTTTGGGACTGATCCGGATCACCGTCTGGATCCAGGAATTTTTTAAAAGATTCTTTAACACTGGGAGTGTTAGAAAGGCTTTCCGTGCCACCTTGTGGTAGGAAAGTGCATTGCACATATATGGTGGGTGTCGGCCGCTCTGCTCAACCACAGCAGTGCTACGGTGTGAGAGCGATTACCAGACAATTAACTTCTTTTTAAAGATACTTTGTCATTGGAAGATTGTGTTGGGGTGGACTGAAGCTGCTTGACGGAGGTCTGCGCTCTCTGTGCTTTTCTAGTTATCCTTATTTTAGCTTTTATTTCAGTATTGTATCATACTTATATTTTATTGCTTTTCTACTTTTTAGGCGCTGCTTTTCTGACGTCATTTCTTTTTTCTGAGTAATATCTGGCACACGTCTTTCCTTTGGGATTAATAAAGTTTTATTTTATCTCATCTCGTGATAGAAATAGGGCTGGTCCCGAATATTTGAATATCCGAATATTCGTTTGTTGTGGTTGTATTCGAATAATAATTTTGATATACGAATATTTGTACGCACTGCTGCCGAGCGCTGCCGAGTGTTGTCGAAGCTGTAGTACGTCGCCAAGTGTTGCCGAGCGTCGCCAAGTGTTGCCGAGCGTCGGCGAGGCTCTAGATCGCCACAGTGGGTCTCGTACACGGACCTGCCGACTCTGGTGTGACGCTCCAGTGTCTGTCCCGACACCGTGGCACGAACCGAATATTTGAATATTTGGTAAATATTGGATCCGAATATCCGAAGCACAGATAGTGCTATAAAGAAATCAGAATGAGAAATACTTTATTGATCCTCTTGGGGAAATTGCTTTTTGTAACAGATGCTCCCAATCAAAGACTTCAGAATAAGTACAAGAGTATAAAACATGTCAATAAACTATAAACATAAGTAGTAAATTGAATTGCACATAGAAATAGTTGTTGCACATTATTAAAAGCCAACCTGTCGACTCCAAGTGTGTGACACTCAGAGTGAGGAGTTGTACAGTTAGACAGGAATGGTGTCCTGTGGCGCTCTGTGGGGCATTTTGGTACAATGAGAAGCCCTATTTGGACCAGGCCCAGTAGGAAGTGTCTGTCTGAGTCCCCAGCAGCAGGTTTCTCTGTGATTAATTTGTAAAACTTGAGCGTTTGGATGCAGAGTCGCAGCAGAGCTGAGTCAACAGTCTGTACAATCTCTGGTGTTTGCTCTCCTTGATTCCTCGCTGCAAACACAAAAGGAAATATTTGTTTATGGTCTCGTCTCCTTCCCTCTCAAACCCCGTTAATCACATCCTTGGTTCGGAGAGCTCACCTTGTGTCTTCTAATCCTCGCTCTTCTCTCTGTATGTGGAGATGATGAGGTCCGGTCGGCTCCTTTTCCTCTTTGTTCAGCACCGACTGAGCTGCACAGGGAAGCACTTTATTCTGCCCGGCTGGCTCTTTCTGGGTTTAAAGCTCCGGCTTTAATTAGGCCGTCCAGGTCCAGGCCCACATTAAACGCAGATGACGGCCATTACTCTCCTCAGAGGCACCTGTCCGCCGTAATAAATGAGGATTTTTTATTAGCGTCATTATTCTCCGCTGCGCCGGCGGTTTGCTCTGGCTACACTGCCTGCAGCTCAGCATGTTTGCTGCCAGAGATCTGTTTGGTTTGTTGGATCAGTTGTTTGGACAGACCTGGCGGAGATTTCAGGGAGTTATTCCTCAGAGGGTTGATGATACGAGACAAATCCAACAGTGTTTCTGTTGTTAATGATAGACTTATCTGGCAAAATGACTAATGTGCCACTAATTAACTGAGCAGAGATGCTAAATATAGAGTTGAAGAGTGTTCATTTCACACATCCTGAGATATTTTCAGCCCCTTCACCAAAAACTGAACCTGTATTTTGTGAATATTTGAATTTAAATGTTAAATTACACGTTCTTATAAATGAATTAGCTCACGATGCTCCTTTTACACTCTGAATAAAATGTAATTCTGCTACAGAAATGATGATAAAAACCTCATTACAGCTGTGAATGTACCTAAACTACGTCATCATACAGGAATTTTCTAATTGTCTTAATGTAAATATAGAAATTTACTTAATTCCAGTTCATTTTCAACTTAAAATTACTATTTTTTTTTAGTTTTTAAGCACATTTTCCAACTTGCAAGTACAAATTCTTCTAGATCGAGCCCTTCTGACATGAAATGAGGAGTTGAATGAGTTCATTTAACTCAATAAATTCAGTTTATCAGAGACAAATCTGGTATTTTAGCAGATTTCCCAGATTGTAAGTGTTGTTTAGTCCTATTTTTCCATGACAGACTCACTTAAAGTTTGTTGGCTAGTTGACAAAAAACAGACACTGTATGTTTTGAATATTTCACCTGTTAAATTCTAAGTAATTATAGATACGTTTAGGTGATTTTTATACCTTTTAAAATATAATTTAAGTCGAGAAATATGATTGTAAATAACTAATTACAGTTATGAATGAGCCTACATTGAGTCATCGTAAAGGAATTTAGTGGAATCAACTCATTTTTTCTAGTTTTCTTAATGTAAATGTATAAATTTTGTTAATTTCTGGTTGATTAAACTTAAAACATCAGCTTTTTTAGGTTTTTCAGAACATTTTTGAACTTAAAAACACAGTTTCTTCTAAATTGAGCCCTTCTTACTTGAAACGAAGACTTGAATGAGTTCACTCAACTCATTACATTTAGTTTTTGCGGTATTTTAGTGGATTTCCCAGGAGGCAAGTGTTGTTAAAAACTCCCCGGAGACTTTTCTTGTTTGCAGTTTGATGAAAACACGACGGAAACTTGCTGTGTGACTTTTAATACATGTCAAATTAAGTCCCTGCTGTGTCTTTTTGTAAGAGTAAAAAGGTTTGGACTGAATTAATGTGCAGCTGTTGTATTAGAAACAAGGGGCTGCATTGAGAGTCAGTGAGTGGTAAAGTAGATGTATTTACTTACACAGGTAACATTCATTTTCTACCAGCGTTCGTCTTGTGA
>JAMOIN010001635.1:0-26917 GCA_024666655.1 Dascyllus trimaculatus
CCCCTCAGCCCCCTCAGACCCGTCAGGCCCCCCAGAACCCTCAGACCCCCCAGACCCCTCAGACCCCCTCAGGCCCCCCAGACCCCCCAGACCCCCCAGACCCCTCCAAGACCGTCCAGACCCCTCAGACCCCCAGGCCCTGGGTTGTGACCATCAGACAGTCAGGCCCCCAGACCCCCTCAGGCCCCAGACCCGTCAGACCCACTCCAGATCCGTCAGACCCCTCAGGCTCCCCCAGACCCCTCAGACCCTCAGATCCCCAGACCAGTCAGGCCTAGACCCTCAGACCTCGATCCCAGACAGTCAGTTGATTACTCAGACCTCATTTCAGACCTGACCCCTCAGACCCGTCAGACCCCTCAGACCCCCAGACCCTCAGACCCGTCAGACCCCTCCAGACCAGGTCAGGCCCCAGACCCCTCAGGCCCCCAGACCCGTCAGACCTCAGGTATCCGTCAGACCCCTCAGGCCCCCCAGACCCCCTCAGACCCCTCAGACCCCTCAGACCCCCCAGACCCGTCAGACCCGTCAGACCCCCAGACCCCTCAGGCCTGTCGTACCGTCGGCCCTCTTGGCGTGTTGGATGGACTCGACCGTCTGGTTCATGACGCCGTCGTCGGCCGCCACCACCAGAACCACGATGTCGGTGGCGTTGGCTCCGCGGGCTCTCATGGAGGAGAAGGCAGCGTGACCCGGCGTGTCCAAGAAGGTGATCTTCTCACCTGTAGGCAGCTGGACTGGGTGAAAAGAACCCACAGCACAGGTAGAAGTTAACCAATGAGCTGACAGAAAATCTATCAGCTGTTCAGGTTTGTAAGTTCTAGGTTAACTGGACTAAACAAGTTTAGATTAACTGGACTAAACAGGTTTAGATTAACTGGACTAAACAGGTTTAGATTAACTGGACTAAACAGGTTTAGATTAACTGGAGTAACCAGGTTTAGATTAACTGGACTAAACAGGTTTAGATTAACTGGACTAACCAGGTCTAGATTAACTGGACTAAACAGGTCTAGATTAACTGGACTAACCAGGTTTAGGTTAACTGGACTAACCAGGTCTAGATTAACTGGAGTAACCAGGTCTAGATTAACTGGACTAAACAGGTTTAGATTAACTGGACTAACCAGGTGTAGGTTAACTGGACTAACCAGGTTTAGGTTAACTGGACTAAACAGGTTTAGATTAACTGGACTAACCAGGTGTAGGTTAACTGGACTAACCAGGTCTAGAATAACTGGACTAACCAGGTCTAGATTAACTGGAATAACCAGGTCTAGGTTAACTGGACTAACCAGGTCTAGATTAACTGGACTAACCAGGTCTAGATTAACTGGACTAACCAGGTCTAGATTAACTGGAGTAACCAGGTCTAGATTAACTGGACTAAACAGGTCTAGATTAACTGGACTAAACAGGTTTAGATTAACTGGACTAACCAGGTCTAGGTTAACTGGACTAACCAGGTCTAGATTAACTGGAGTAACCAGGTCTAGATTAACTGGACTAAACAGGTCTAGATTAACTGGACTAAACAGGTTTAGATTAACTGGACTAACCAGGTTTAGATTAACTGGACTAACCAGGTTTAGATTAACTGGAGTAACCAGGTCTAGATTAACTGGACTAAACAGGTCTAGATTAACTGGACTAAACAGGTTTAGATTAACTGGACTAACCAGGTTTAGGTTAACTGGACTAAACAGGTTTAGATTAACTGGACTAACCAGGTGTAGGTTAACTGGACTAACCAGGTCTAGAATAACTGGACTAACCAGGTCTAGATTAAATGGAATAACCAGGTCTAGGTTAACTGGACTAACCAGGTCTAGATTAACTGGACTAACCAGGTCTAGATTAACTGGACTAACCAGATTTAGATTAACTGGACAAACCAGGTCTAGATTAACTGGACTAACCAGGTCTAGGTTAACTGGACTAACCAGGTTTAGATTAACTGGACTAACCAGGTCTAGATTAACTGGACTAACCAGGTCTAGGTTAACTGGACTAACCAGGTTTAGGTTAACTGGACTAACCAGGTCTAGATTAACTGGACTAACCAGGTCTAGGTTAACTGGACTAACCAGGTTTAGATTAACTGGACTAAACAGGTTTAGATTAACTGGACTAACCAGGTTTAGGTTAACTGGACTAAACAGGTTTAGATTAACTGGACTAACCAGGTCTAGATTAACTGGACTAAACAGGTCTAGATTAACTGGACTAACCAGGTTTAGGTTAACTGGACTAACCAGGTCTAGATTAACTGGAGTAACCAGGTCTAGATTAACTGGACTAAACAGGTTTAGATTAACTGGACTAACCAGGTGTAGGTTAACTGGACTAAACAGGTTTAGATTAACTGGACTAACCAGGTGTAGGTTAACTGGACTAACCAGGTCTAGAATAACTGGACTAACCAGGTCTAGATTAACTGGAATAACCAGGTCTAGGTTAACTGGACTAACCAGGTCTAGATTAACTGGACTAACCAGGTCTAGATTAACTGGACTAACCAGATTTAGATTAACTGGACAAACCAGGTCTAGATTAACTGGACTAACCAGGTCTAGGTTAACTGGACTAACCAGGTTTAGGTTAACTGGACTAACCAGGTCTAGATTAACTGGACTAACCAGGTCTAGGTTAACTGGACTAACCAGGTTTAGGTTAACTGGACTAACCAGGTCTAGATTAACTGGACTAACCAGGTCTAGGTTAACTGGACTAACCAGGTTTAGATTAACTGGACTACAGTCTAGATTAACTGGACTAACCAGATTTAGATTAACTGGACAAACCAGGTCTAGATTAACTGGACTAACCAGGTCTAGGTTAACTGGACTAACCAGGTTTAGGTTAACTGGACTAACCAGGTCTAGATTAACTGGACTAACCAGGTCTAGGTTAACTGGACTAACCAGGTTTAGGTTAACTGGACTAACCAGGTCTAGGTTAACTGGACTAACCAGGTGTAGGTTAACTGGACTAACCAGGTCTAGATTAACTGGACTAACCAGGTCTAGGTTAACTGGACTAACCAGGTTTAGGTTAACTGGACTAACCAGGTGTAGGTTAACTGGACTAACCAGGTTTAGGTTAACTGGACTAACCAGGTGTAGGTTAACTGGACTAACCAGGTCTAGAATAACTGGACTAACCAGGTCTAGAATAACTGGACTAACCAGGTCTAGATTAACTGGACTAACCAGGTCTAGGTTAACTGGACTAACCAGGTTTAGATTAACTGGACTAACCAGGTCTAGGTTAACTGGACTAACCAGGTTTAGGTTAACTGGACTAACCAGGTCTAGATTAACTGGACTAACCAGGTTTAGGTTAACTGGACTAACCAGGTTTATATTAACTGGACTAACCAGGTTTAGGTTAACTGGACTAACCAGGTCTAGATTAACTGGACTAACCAGGTCTAGGTTAACTGGACTAACCAGGTTTCAGTTAACTGGACTAACCAGGTTTCAGTTAACTGGACTAACCAGGTCTAGGTTAACTGGTCTAACCAGGTTTCAGTTAACTGGACTAACCAGGTTTAGGTTAACTAGACTAACCAGGTTTATATTAACTGGACTAACCAGGTCTAGATTAACCAGTCTAACCAGGTCTAGATTAACTGGACTAACCAGGTTTAGGTTAACCAGTCTAACCAGGTCTAGATTAACTGGACTAACCAGGTCTAGATTAACCAGTCTAACCAGGTCTAGATTAACTGGACTAACCAGGTTTAGGTTAACCAGACTAACCAGGTTTAGGTTAACCAGTCCGACCAGGTTTAGGTTAACCAGTCTAACCAGGCTTCAGTTAACCAGTTTACCCAGAAAGGCTCCGATGTGCTGCGTGATGCCGCCGGCCTCTGTGGCTACGATCTGACTCTTCCTCAGGCTGTCCAGCAGCGTCGTCTTGCCGTGGTCCACGTGGCCCATGATGGTGACCACCGGGGGGCGACTCACCAGGCGGGACGGGTCCGCTGGAGGCCTGCCGGGTCAGAGGTCAGAGGTCAGAGGTCAGCTGTGTGTCTGCGCCCTGATTGGTCGGTGTGTTTGTCCGTTACCTTCTGTGGGCGTCTCTGTTGGGCCGCTCTCTGCTCGTGCTCAGTTTGGCCCATCGGAACTTCATCCCCGACCGAGTCACCGCCTCTTTGATCCACTGCTCCTCCAGAACCGAGTCCGGCTCCAGAGAGTCCAGGTCCACCGAGGTGTTCAGCAGAGCCTCCAGGACGTGGTCTGAAACACGAAAAGCTTTATCGAACAGCGAAACGTCTGAAGGAAGACGAACGGTGAGAACATGGAGAACCCAAAGTTCTGCTGAAGATGCTGAAGACACGGACAAAGATCTAAACACGCCTGTAAGCGTGTCGACTCAGCAGAACCCACAGACCAGAACAGACCGTCTGAGGACCCACAGACCAGAACAGACCGCCTGAGGACCCACAGACCGCCTGAGGACCCACAGACCAGAACAGACCGCCTGAGGACCCACAGACCGCCTGAGGACCCACAGACCAGAACAGACCGCCTGAGGACCCACAGACCACCTGAGGACCCACAGACCACCTGAGGACCCACAGACCAGAACAGACCGTCTGAGGACCCACAGACCAGAACAGACCGTCTGAGGACCCACAGACCAGAACAGACCGCCTGAGGACCCACAGACCAGAACAGACCGCCTGAGGACCCACAGACCAGAACAGACCCCCTGAGGACCCACAGACCAGAACAGACCCCCTGAGGACCCACAGACCAGAAGAGACCGTCTGAGGACCCACAGACCAGAACAGACCGTCTGAGGACCCACAGACCAGAACAGACCGCCTGAGGACCCACAGACCAGAACAGACCGCCTGAGGACCCACAGACCAGAACAGACCCCCTGAGGACCCACAGACCAGAACAGACCCCCTGAGGACCCACAGACCAGAAGAGACCGTCTGAGGACCCACAGACCAGAACAGACCGTCTGAGGACCCACAGACCAGAACAGACCGCCTGAGGACCCACAGACCAGAACAGACTGCCTGAGGACCCACAGACCAGAACAGACCCCCTGAGGACCCACAGACCAGAACAGACCACCTGAGGACCCACAGACCAGAAGAGACCGTCTGAGGACCCACAGACCACTTGAGGACCCACAGACCAGAACAGACCGTCTGAGGACCCACAGACCACCTGAGGACCCACAGACCAGAACAGACCGTCTGAGGACCCACAGACCACCTGAGGACCCACAGACTAGAACAGACTGCCTGAGGACCCACAGACCAGAACAGACCGCCTGAGGACCCACAGACCAGAACAGACCGTCTGAGGACCCACAGACCACCTGAGGACCCACAGACTAGAACAGACCGTCTGAGGACCCACAGACCAGAACAGACTGTCTGAGGACCCACAGACCAGAACAGACCACCTGAGGACCCACAGACCAGAACAGACCGCCTGAGGACCCACAGACCAGAACAGACTGTCTGAGGACCCACAGACCAGAACAGACCACCTGAGGACCCACAGACCAGAACAGACCGTCTGAGGACCCACAGACCAGAACAGACCGCCTGAGGACCCACAGACCAGAACAGACCACCTGAGGACCCACAGACCAGAACAGACCGCCTGAGGACCCACAGACCAGAACAGACCGTCTGAGGACCCACAGACCACCTGAGGACCCACAGACCAGAACAGACCGTTTGAGGACCCACAGACCGCCTGAGGACCCACAGACCAGAACAGACCGTCTGAGGACCCACAGACCACCTGAGGACCCACAGACTAGAACAGACCGTCTGAGGACCCACAGACCACCTGAGGACCCACAGACCAGAACAGACCGTCTGAGGACCCACAGACCAGAACAGACCACCTGAGGACCCACAGACCCCCTGAGGACCCACAGACTAGAACAGACCGTCTGAGGACCCACAGACCACCTGAGGACCCACAGACTAGAACAGACCGTCTGAGGACCCACAGACCGCCTGAGGACCCACAGACCAGAACAGACCACCTGAGGACCCACAGACCAGAACAGACCACCTGAGGACCCACAGACCAGAACAGACCACCTGAGGACCCACAGTTCCTCTCCATAAACACGTCTTACCAACGTCCCTGTTCATGGCCGCAGCGAGAGCCTCCACCGTCATCCCCTGTCTGATCTCCACTTCCTGTTTGTCCACTTTGAGCTTCACCTTCGGGTTCCTCTGTTGGTTCTTCTGACCTCGGACCTGCACAGACGTGGTCGTTATTTAGTCCTCAGAGCGGAGACTCGTTCAGGTAAGTCAGGATTTAAAGCAGTCAGTGCAGACGAACTGGAGAGAACTGCTCAGACTCACCTGTTTGGAGGCGGATCTATTGCTTTGACAGGTGAGCAGGGGGGCGGAGCTCCGGGCAGGACAGGGGAGGGGCAGAGGCAGGCCGGCGTGGAGGAGCCGCCGGGCGCCGCGCATCACTGATGACATCACATTCATACCTGCAGAGGGACAGGTGGACAGTGACCTGTGGTGCGTTCAAAGACAAGCAGAGTTTCTGAGCTCTGGTCAGCGCTGAACCAGGTGAGGTGACCGAGGAGGAGCTCATGACACGGACAGGTAAAGAAGACGACGGTCAAACATCACATCAGCCAGGTAACTTCCTCTGAGACGGTTCCTGAGCAGCCGATTGGTGGATCAAATTAACGCCTCACTCACGAGAGAAGGATCAATACTGACTGAACAGGAACACTCTGCTCCTGATGGGTCACTTCAAAATAAAACCTGAATATCTGTTTATCAGAACCTGGTCTCTGATGCCAGGCAGAACACAGGTGAACCAGTCTGACCAGGTCTAGGTTAACTGGACTAACAGGGTTTAGTTTAACGAGGTACACGTTAACCAGGTTCAGGTTAACTAGTATAACCAGGTTCAGGTTAACTAGGGGGAGCAGATCAACAGGAAGGCCTCACGTGGTTCTGGAAGGTGTCAGCACCTTTTTCATTCCACCGGTAACAGAACCAGAACCTTCACTCACCTGGACCAGGTGGATGGGCTGTTCCTGTGAAGAAGAACACCTGTCTGGTTCTACAGGAGCTGAATGTGACGGCGGACAGAACGACTGAGACCAAAGAGAGACCGGATGTGATGGATGAGCCTCCAGCCTGTCGGAGCCCATTAAAGCTGAATATTAAGGATTCAGTGATTTTAACTGAGGCCGAATTCACCAACAGAACCAGTCATGCGAACCGGAACCAGCCGTGAAGGCTGGAGTTTAGTCTGGTCAGCTGTCGTTACCTGACAGCGCTAAAACCCGACATGTTCTAGTGGAGTTTGGTGAGACGCTCTGACAACCAGGTGGGTGACAGAGACCGGGGACCGTCTGCTGATCCTACCCGGACATGAGACGCTCTCTGCGGCTGAGGTGAGCCGAGCTCCGGTTCCTCACCTGACACAGTCCCGCTTCTCTCAGCTCATCCTGGAAACCAGCTCAGGTCGAGTCTCACCGTGAAGTAAACCTCCGACAGGGGGCCGCCATGACAGTCAGCTACAGGCCGGAGGAGAGGCCGACACCGCCCCCTGCCGGCCCGGAGGAGAGGCCGACACCGCCCCTGCCGGCCGGAGGGAGCTGCTGCTGTCAGGATCACTGGAGGCCGTCAGACGTCAAACTGAAACTTTAGTGTGTAAAAATCTGTAGTTTTACAGGATTTTTCCTTTTAAATTTGTACGTTTTCTCCGTATTTTAAAAACACATGAAGATATCAGTAAAATGTTGGTTTAATTCAGAATTTACTTCTAATTCTAATTATTATTTACCTCTAATGTGAAAGACGCTGCCATGAATCTGAAGGTACATTAAAAATGTGTGACATGAAAAGAAAAAGAGTTCCTGTTTAACAGGATGAAACAGTTTAAATTTAATACTACAAATAAACCAGTCTGACCAGGTTAAATATGTCTATTAAACCGGATGTGACTCAGTGTTTGGGCTTCCTGTCAGATGTAAACAGACCTTCAGGAATGATGCTTCTTGCTCATTTTGTGGACGAGAGACAGAAACAATTTCTCACCTTTTTTTCAATTGTGAAATAGCCCAAAAATTTTGGAGAGATCTGGAATCACACCTTTTTGAACCCACTAGCTTTGTTTACTCATTTAATCTTAAAGATATTACTTGTTACTATGATAATCCAGATCACCACAATCTTGAATATTTAGTTAACTTCTATATTCTAAATGCCAAATTTTTTATCCACAAACAAAAGTTCCTCAAAGCACCTCCAAAGCTTGCTCCCTTTCTTGTGGAATTAAATTCTCTGATGAAATCACCTGCATTGATTAATAATGAAAAAAGTAATAAGATTTTGGATTATTACAAAACAATTTTTCCTGATACCTCACTCTGAATATATTTATTTACGACTTATTTATGTTTATATTTGTCTGTATTTTTGTCCCTTTTTTATTTTCCTATTCTCCAAATACTTTTTGTATATCATTTATATGTGCTGTTTATTCTTACCTGTACATTGTTTATAACTATCAATAAAACTTAAAAAAAAAAAAAAAAAAAAAAAACAGACCTTCAGGAAGCTGCTCACATCCTGTTCATGCTATGTACTGAACTTCCCTGTGACTCAGCCAGGGGGCGCTCACGAGGTGGTTCTCTATGAACAGGAGGCTAAGCTAACTGTTTACACCTTCTGGACAAAAAGGACCTTCATGTTCAGCGGCTGAATGTTCCCTGTTTGTTAACTGAAATAGCTGTCAGAGCTAATGTTAGCATGCTAGCATTAGCTGTCAGAGCTAATGTTAGCATGCTAGCACAATGAACCGTTCAGAGATAACTGATCAAACTGCTGAATAAGAACAACATGACTTTAAATGACATTTCACAGAGAACAGACATTACCGAACCTGCCAGTTAGCTTAGCTTAGCTCAGCTTAGCTCAGCACTTCCCACATTCTAACCCATAGCTGCTTTACCAGGAACAGCTGTTTTCTACTTCCATTTGTCTTCGTTCTCTAACGTCCAAATGGTTCCTAAACGACCAGGTCAGTAGAACACCGGCGTTACTTTTGAAGACGAGACAGAAGAGGTGTTTTCTTTCAGTCCGTCTGTCTCCGTTTTCTTTGCGTGGTTTGAAGACTGCGACTCGTCAGAACTGGATTCTGGGTTCTGGATTCTGGGTTCTGGATTCTGGGTTCTGGATTCTGGGTTCTGGATTCTGGGTTCTGGATTCTTGAAGCCACAGCACTGATTTTATAAACACTGCATTGGACGTGTTGCAGCAGAGAAAAGGTTTATGAGCGTCGAACCCAAAGATCAGTTTCACAGCAAACAACAGAAAGAAGACACGGCGCCACCAGCTGGATGTAAAAGTCATGAACACAAACAGGTTTCGTTTTATTAAATATCTACGTTCTACCTGAAACATCGACGTCTACTCGGTTTCTCTTCTCGGTATTTTGAGGTAGAATCTTTTCTTTTTTGTACAAACTATTTCTACTGATTTCACCGTCTTCTAATGACTGGGATCAAACTCTGATCCATCTTCCTCCATTTTTTAAACTTCACTTTAGTGCATCATCATCATCATCATCATCATCACACACAACGAGACAACAACAGTATCGGCGTCAGTAGGAGCCCTGGATGGTCCTGGATGGTCCTGGATGGTCCTGGATGGTCCTGGATGGTCCTGGATGGTCCTGGATGGTCCTGGATGGTCCTGGATGGTGACGGGTCGTAGCACCACGACTAGAAACAGTCGTATCAATGTTTGGTCAGAGTCTGGAGAAAAGGCACGTACCGACAACGAAACACGCCACACAGCTACACGTCCCTCAGAACACGGCTAAACACGGACACGGCTACACTTGGGTCACATCGAGTCCATCTGAATGTACAAGAAGACCAGCAACAGGGTCGGTCCTCGTCAGGGAGTCCAGCTCAGTCCAGTCTGCAGCCTCAGTGACCGGACTGAAGCACCAGGGGGCAGCATCACAGGAGGACAGGAGGAACCAGGAGGAGGAACCAGGAAGAGGAACCAGGAGGAGGATCCAGGAGGAGGAACCAGGAGGTGGAACCAGGAGGAGGAACCAGGAGGAGGATCCAGGAGGAGGAACCAGGAGGAGGAACCAGGAGGAGGAACCAGGAGGAGGAACCAGGAAGAGGAACCAGGAAGAGGAACCAGGAGGAGGAACCAGGAGGAGGAACCAGGAGGTGGAACCAGGAGGAGGAACCAGGAGGAGGAACCAGGAGGAGGAACCAGGAAGAGGAACCAGGAGGAGGAACCAGGAGGTGGAACCAGGAAGAGGAACCAGGAGGAGGAACCAGGAAGTGGAACCAGGAAGAGGAACCAGGAGGAGGAACCAGGAGGAGGAACCAGGAGGTGGAACCAGGAAGAGGAACCAGGAGGAGGAACCAGGAGGAGGAACCAGGAGGAGGAACCAGGAGGTGGAACCAGGAGGAGGAACCAGGAGGAGGAACCAGGAGGAGGAACCAGGAAGTGGAACCAGGAGGAGGAACCAGGAGGAGGATCCAGGAGGAGGAACCAGGAAGAGGAACCAGGAGGAGGAACCAGGAAGTGGAACCAGGAAGAGGAACCAGGAGGAGGATCCAGGAGGAGGAACCAGGAAGAGGAACCAGGAGGAGGAACCAGGAAGTGGAACCAGGAAGAGGAACCAGGAGGAGGAACCAGGAGGAGGAACCAGGAGGTGGAACCAGGAAGAGGAACCAGGAGGAGGAACCAGGAGGTGGAACCAGGAAGAGGAACCAGGAGGAGGAACCAGGAGGAGGAACCAGGAGGAGGAACCAGGAGGTGGAACCAGGAGGAGGAACCAGGAGGAGGAACCAGGAAGTGGAACCAGGAAGAGGAACCAGGAGGAGGAACCAGGAGGTGGAACCAGGAGGAGGAACCAGGAGGAGGAACCAGGAAGTGGAACCAGGAGGAGGAACCAGGAGGTGGAACCAGGAGGAGGAACCAGGAGGAAGAACCAGGAGGAGGATCCAGGAGGAGAAACCAGGAGGAGGAACCAGGAGGAGGATCCAGGAGGAGGAACCTCACTGACATTTCCAGACGAACAGGCTGCAGAAGAAACACCAGAAACATGTTAATAAAACTAAAGTCTTCAGGAAACATTTTATTATTGATTAACTATTAATGTTGTTGTTAATATTGAATCTGATTATTAATCATTATTATTATTATTGTTAATATTAAATGTTACTATGAATCTGTACGTGGTTTTAATTCCATCCCTAAATGTTCCGTAGTTCTTTCATAACTTCAGGATCCAGTCGTCACATCGGAGAACCGGAGGAACGCCTCCGTCTGCTTCCCTCTAGATCAGGGGTCTCAAACTCCGGTCCTCGAGGGCCCCTATCCAGCATGTTTTAGATGTTTCCTCTTCCAACACACCAGATTCAAATGATCAGCTCATCCTGAAGCTCTGCAGAAGCCTGATAACGATCCTGATCATTTGAATCAGGTGTGCTGGAAGAGGAAAACATCTAAAACATGCTGGATTGCGGCCGTCGAGGACCAGAGTTTGAGAGCGGCTGAATCCTGGTTTGGTGATCGAGGTTCTCACCTGCAGTCGCTGCCGCCGGCGCTGATCACGTATTTATCGTCGCAGGAGAAGCGGATGTTGGTCACGTGGGCCGAGTGGCCGAAGTAACGCTTGTGTTTCGCCTGCAAACGACCAGAGGGGGGCGATGAGAAACCCAGGGTCAGTCTGGACCCGTCTAAAGCTTCAGAAGGGTTCAGCGGTTCGTCTTACGTCAGGTTCACTTACGAACTTGTCGCTGCACGGGAAGTCGAACAGCTTGATGAGGCCGAAGTCGTCGCCGGTCACCAGGTTGATGCCGGCGTGAGAAACACAAGCACAGTTCACATCGGCCTTCTCAGCGTTCCGAGGCCAAACGCCGAGAACCTCATCGCCAAGGATGCTAAGATTACAAAACAGCAGGGTCAAAACCCACATCCCAGAACCCCCAGTGAGCTCTAAGATCCTCAACATGGTCCAGAGACGTCACAGGAAGCTAACAGCCCTGTAGAACACAGAGTCCCTTCATCTGATGAGGTCTCTAGGGTCCAGTGTAGGGTCTAGGTCTGGTTCCTGAAGTTCTACATCTAGTGTTCCCCAGGTTCCTGTAGAGTACCCCCTTCTACATTTAGGTTGCACAGTTGGGTCATTAGATCTTTCAGTTAGGTTCCTTGGGTCTACATGTTCCCTTAGCTGCACCCTGAATCGTCTAACCTCTAGAACATGTTCTACGGGTTCTACATTTAGTTTCTAGGGTCTATAGCTAACGTTTAAATCCTCTAAGCTCTCAGCTCCTTGAGCTCCACAGTTAGTTCCTTCTGTTGTGCTGCTGGTTTGATTGACTTTCTATCAACATGTTAACCCTCTGACCAGACTGGCCCCGGAGGATCCTCCTGGTCACACATACAGGATCTGAGACTGTAACGGTGCAGGGTTACGGTTACTTCTTAGCCAGCCTTACCTGGTCCAGGTAGCCCAGGTGATCCTTTCAATGGCGGGCAGCTCTGTGACGATCTTCCCTGAGGGAACTTCATGTACCTGACGAGTGTAGGTGCTGGTGGAGACCTGCCATAAAAATGAAGGACAGTTAAAGACTTAAAGGGAGGGGCGGAGCCACAGCGAAGGGGCCGCTGGGATCTGAGCTCAGGAAGAGGTAGATCCTTTAAACCTGAATGTGTTTGCTGTCAGCAGAGAAGTCGATCTGGATGACGAAGCCGGGGATGTCCTTACAGTAACCAATCCGATTGAGAGACGGTCCGAGAGAAAGGTCGTAGAAGTCCACAGCGCTTTCAACTGAACCCACCGCCAAGAACCGGTTGTCTGGACTGAACCTGAACCACAAGAAACCCACAACAACATGAGTGGACTGAAGAACAGCACAGAGGTGTCAGAGGGCAGCGTCCTACCGAATGTCCTGGATGGTAACGCTGCGATCCCTCTTCTTTCCCCAGACGGTGAGCGAGTTGACCAGCAGGACGATGAACTCTCCGTTCTCCATGCCGATGGAAACCATTTCTCCGTTGGGACTGTAGGACGTACACTTGGCAGGATGACCCAGACTCACCTTGTTCAGGAGTTTCTGCCACAGAAGGATCACAGTAACGTTGCATCACTGCAGCCTGAAGCCGATCAGGTCTGAAACGCTGAGCGCCGCCTACCTTATCAGCCAGGTCCCAGATCCGGATGGTCCCGTCGTCGCTGGCGGAGATGAAGACGTCTTTGAAAGGGTGAGTTGCTAAACCCCAGATCCCCCCTTGAGTGTGTCCATTGATCATAGTGTTGGAGGCGGCGTTCTTCTCCCCAACCTCTATGATCTCCCCGTCTTTGGTTCCCACCAGGATTTTACCCTGGACCAGAGACAAGGAAACACCTGAGGTTACCGCTAAGAGGAACTAAGGCACTGGAGGAACCTCAGACCTTCCACTGTGTGCTGGAAACAAAACACAAAGCAGGAGAACATGGAGGCAGAACAGGCCTGTAGGATAAGAGGAAACTCTGCACCGTGATGAGCTTCTTCCACACTGACTTCATGTTAAATGAACCAACACCAGGTGTTTTAGCTCCACAGTGAAATGACATGAAAACACAATGCAGCGGTCAGAGGCTGTGATTCTGGTGCAGCAGCCGCTCAAATTTTACCAGCAGCTATATTATTATTGTTTGAGGCTACAGAACTTCAGAGTGCAGCTCAAACCTTCCCTCTGCAGACGGATCGGACGTTCTCCACCGGCTGGCCGGTCTCCAGCTGGAAGGCTCTGCAGCGCTTCATCTCCTGGTCCCAGAGCTTCACAGCGCCTCCCTCTTTCGTCCTGTCAGACACCAACATCCTCATTTGGTTTGTAGAATTCAGACTTAAAATTCAAAAACATTCCATGAGAGGTGAAACCCCACACTGGATCTGGACTGGATCTGGACTGGATCTGCCTGAACTCTGGTTCATCCCTACGGATGGGCACCAAAATGCAGAGAAACAGGCCAGCAGCTGAACTATTACAGACCGGAGGGTCAGTAAGATCTAGGATATGTTCCATGGGTTCTATGTTAGGTTACCCAGGCACTAAAGCTAGTTCCACTGTCTCTCTAGTTAGTTTCTTTGGCTCTAAAGAGTCAGGAGTTGGCCCTGCTGTCACTACTGTTGAGATTCTTTTTCATTATCTAGCAGAGGAATCAGAGGAATCATTCCCAAAGGCCGGTATGAAACTGAACCACCTGGGACGAGGTTCTGCTCAAAGGTTTTTAAAGGTAAGTTAACCTGCAGGTATGACGGTACCAGTCGGCCTGTAGAGGTCTGTGTGACCTGAGGGCTCGTGTCGATATGTGAAGTACTCACGGCCGTTCTTTGCCCCCGGTAACGATGAGTCCGTCCCTCAGGGTGGTGTACATAGTGAACACCGGACCGCTGTGCGCCTTCGCCACGACTCGCACCAGGAAGTGTTCCCTCCAAACGTACACGTCTCCGTTGATGGCACCGGTGAACGTCAAGTTATTCTGCAAGAGAAAAACACTGATTCAGTACAAACTCACGAAACTGGACATCTGTGAAAGGGTTTTGGAGTTTAAACTCAGGTTTCTTACAGCACCAAATGCGACAGACAGCATGGTCTGCATGCGGCCGTCCTCCACCGAGCCAATCACACCTTTCTTGTACATGAGCGAACCTCCAACCAGAGTCCAGAACTTGATGTGTTTGATTCCCACAGACACAAACTGGGTGTCGGAGTCCGGTCTGAACTCCACCACAAAGATCCGCTCAGCGTGGCCGCCTTTACTGGTCACTCTGGTGCCTGGCAGAGACGATCCACATGCATGTAACGTATGGTAAATGCATGACCATGTTCTGTTTGCTGTGGTTCGGTCAGCAGGTCCACACATTGATACCTGTCTTTTTGACAAGTTTAAGGATTAAAAGCATTCCTGCTCTAAATTACGACAGCTTTATTAGACAGGTACAGTTCTAAATCAATGAATGTTAAAAAGAGACCAGGGAACCCTGTTCAGGAAATGTTTCTGAGCTCACTACATAACTTAGATTCTAGTTTGACAGAAGTCTTTGGTACCTTCCTGCCACCTCCACACTGTGATGGTGTGTTCAGGCTCCACCCCCACAGAAAGCAGCAGCTTCCCTGTAGCGCTGAAATTGACGTAGCCGACCCCTTTAGCGTGGGAACAACGCAGGATGGACAGCGTCTGCTTGGTCATGGCATCCCACACATGGATGGAAGGAGCAAGGCCTGCGAGAAGAGACCAGCATCATAGGAACCACACAGCTCAACAACCACAGAACAGAGGCAGAGCTCAGGGACTAAGGAAGTGTGGACCTGAGGAGCAGAAATACTGAGGTACCTCTGGAACCAAGGAATCACACGACCTACGAAGCTATGAATCACAACAACAAGGACACAAGGTTCCCCAGAACTGTGGAACCACAGATTTAAGTCATTCAATGAGCCCAGGAACTAAACAGTCAAGGAACTAAAGGACTGAGGTAGTATTCAAGGTCTGTAGCATCCTGGTGGTTATGGAACCAATGCCCTTAAGGACAAAAGTCCTTGAGGGCATTGTTCTACGGTACATTGGTACCAGGGATCCCAGGAACTATGGTATCAAGGACTAAAGGCATTAACCAAGAAGGCGAAGTTTCAAATAGCTGAGGACCTAAGGAATTCAGGAACTGTGGTCCCTAAGACATGACGGTAGCCCAGACGCAAAAACACCAGAGGAGCATTGAACTGTGGTGTTGAGTGATCCATGTCTCAGGCCCAAAAAACCTAACAGACTATGAAGATATGTGGACCTGTGACAAAGACCTAAGGCATTCAAAGAACCAAGGTGCCACAGCACCAAGGAACTAAGATTCTGTTCAATCAGGGAACTTTTCTTCTAGCAACTGTGGAGCCAAGACTCGAAGTCAGTAAGGTGCACAGTTCCAATGGACCACAGTGTCTTGGAGTCAAAGGTAATAAAGTGGCCAAAGAACCAAGCAATCAAAACACCAAGGACCTAAGAGATGTCAGGAACAAGGAACGTAGAGTCCACAATATCAGGGAGTAAGAGAAC
Organism: Dascyllus trimaculatus; assembly: GCA_024666655.1. Taxonomy (NCBI): domain Eukaryota; kingdom Metazoa; phylum Chordata; class Actinopteri; family Pomacentridae; genus Dascyllus; species Dascyllus trimaculatus. The sequence continues at coordinate 16,104 of JAMOIN010001635.1, forward strand.
AGATTTGACCAAGAACTGCAAAACAAACATGCAAGACAAAGACTCAAGGAACTGAAAGAATCAAGGACCTAAGGTAGCCAAGGAATCTAAGAACAGAGGGGACAGGAAAAAGGGAAACACAGAACCAAGGTAGCAAAACACCAAAGAATGGAGGAGCCAATGGAATGAGGAGCAACAGAACCTTGAACTAAAGGTGAACTGGAATCAAGAAGTGCAGATGCTGAGTATCAGGTGGAACAAGTCTAGATTCAGGAGTTCAGGAGGGAGATGGGCAGGCAGAGGACCGGTCACTAAACCTCCAGGTCCAGCAGATAAAGATGGTCATGCCTGGTGTTCATGCCCTGAAGTCATCAGTACAACAGACTTGAAGCTTCTAAAAGCAGCCTCTGAATCACAGCCTGACCACCAACAGCACAGACGCCACACACAGTGAACACCCAGGCTAGCTCGGCTAGTTAGCATGCTGCTAAGAGGCGCTAAGCAAGGGTTTGTTCTTAGTCCAACTTGCTTTCGTTGAAATCTGCCATAATCACACTAATGTGGAGAAATCTGAAAACACTTTATGGAGGCTTTACAGCCACGAAGATGTCTGTGAGAATAAAACTCATCAATTCACTGATTCATTAATGACACGAACTGAACACAGGCAGCATTTGTCCTGTCAGCTCTGTTCCTTCTGTTACTGTAAATTATGAACCCCTGGTTGATCCCAGTTCATCTCTGCTACCGATCTACGAACCCTGTCAACCCTTACTGACGTCATGTAGAGAACACAGGTTTACTACATCATTAGGGGCTTGTGGGGCCTCAGTACATCCTACCCTCTAATACTACATCCTACCCTCTAATACTACATCCTACCCTCTAGTACTACATTTACCCTCTAGTACTACATTTACCCTCTAGTACTACATTTACCTTCTAGTACTACATTTACCCTCTAGTACTACATCTACTCTCTAATACTACATTTACCCTCTAGTACTACATTTACCCTCTAGTACTACATTTACCTTCTAGTACTACATTTACCCTCTAGTACTACATCTACTCTCTAATACTACATCTACCCTCTAGTACTACATTTACCCTCTAATACTACATCTACCCTCTAGTACTACATTTACCCTCTAGTACTACATCTACCCTCTAGTACTACATTTACCCTCTAATACTACATTTATCCTCTAGTACTACATTTACCCTCTAGTACTACATTTACCTTCTAGTACTACATTTACCCTCTAGTACTACATCTACCCTCTAATACTACATTTACCCTCTAGTACTACATCTACCCTCTAATACTACATCTACCCTCTAGTACTACATTTACCCTCTAGTACTACATTTACCCTCTAGTACTACATCTACCCTCTAGTACTACATTTACCTTCTAATACTACATTTACCCTCTAGTACTACATTTACCTTCTAGTACTACATTCACCCTCTAACACTACATCTACCCTCTAGTACTACATTTACCTTCTAGTACTACATTTACCCTCTAGTACTACATCTACCCTCTAGTACTACAGCTACTCTCTAGTACTACATCTACTCTCTAGTACTACATTTAGACAGTGTCCTGAGGCCGCTATAACTTCCCGGGGAGCAATAAATCTTTAGTTTATTACAGAATCTGGTAACTGCAAATGGTTTTTGACAAATCTGTAAATGAGACATGGAATGCAGACATTTTAAAACACCACCTTTAAGCTGACTCAGCACCACCCATGGGTAGTTCATGGATCATTTGAGAGAACAGCTGATGGCCGACAGATGTTGTTATTTTGGGGACAAACCTGCCCTTTAGGGGGTTGGAAGGTTAAACCCAAACTAAAGTCTGCATCACACAAATGCAGCTCTCAGAATTATCTGCAGCTTTTAAACTGCAAATATGTGAAACAAGAAGTTTTGTGACAGCTGCTGTTTTTAATTAATAAAAGTAAACTGGTTCAGTGTGGATGTACTGAACCAAGTGTTTTCATCTGAGTCCACGTTAGTGCAGTCATGGCCTCGGACAGGGTGTCGGGGTGGGGGGGCTACGAACAGAAGAACCAGATCCGACCTGAACAGCATCGTGACTGATACTCACCGGACACCTCAGCCTCTACACGCCAACGACAGCGAACAACACCGACAGGTTAAACATGTGGAAGCCAACAGAACAGTGTGTGAGTGGATCATTGATGAGTGATGAGGAGGCTCAGACTCACCTGGCAGGTCAGTGACGTCACCTGGGGGTGAGGTGAGGCGGTGACAATGAGGAGGCAGTGGAAAAGAAAACAGGTGCAATGGACAGAAAGCAGCCAGGTCATGCATGAGAACAACATGATGCTCAGTTACATCTGATTAGAACAGCTGAGTGTTGGCATGGACCGGTCCAGGTTAAACACCAGGCATCAGAGCCGAACAGCAGCTTCCCTCAAGGCTGACTGTGGATGATTTACTGTTTACTGTTTTCTCTTTTTATATCTGTCGGTTCTTGTTTTTAATGACTTGTCCTTGTTGAAGGTCATTCACACCAACAACTTTTCCTCAGAAAACATGTAGACATCTTTTCCTCAGATGTCTGCAACTAGTCCTAGATGTCTACAACTAGTCCTAGATGTCTACAACTAGTCCTCAGATGTCTACAACCAGTCCTCAGATGTCTACAACCAGTCCTCAGATGTCTGCAACTAGTCCTAGATGTCTACAACTAGTCCTAGATGTCTACAACCAGTCCTCAGATGGCTACAACCAGTCCTCAGATGTCTACAACTAGTACTAGATGTCTACAACTAGTCCTAGATGTCTACAACCAGTCCTCAGATGTCTACAACTAGTCTTCAGATGTCTACAACTAGTCCTAGATGTCTACAACTAGTCCTCAGATGGCTACAACCAGTCCTCAGATGGCTACAACGAGTCCTCAGATGTCTACAACCAGTCCTCAGATGGCTACAACGAGTCCTCAGATGTCTACAACTAGTCCTAGATGTCTACAACCAGTTCTCAGATGGCTACAACCAGTCCTCAGATGTCTACAACCAGTCCTCAGATGTCTACAACCAGTCCTCAGATGGCTACAACCAGTCCTCAGATGGCTACAACCAGTTCTCAGATGTCTACAACCAGTCCTCAGATGTCAACAACGAGTCCTCAGATGTCTACAACCAGTCCTCAGATGTCTACAACTAGTCCTCAGATGGCTACAACTAGTCCTCAGATGGCTACAACTAGTCCTCAAATGTCTACAACCAGTCCTAGATGGTTACAACCAGTCCTAGATGGCTACAACCAGTTCTCAGATGTCTACAACCAGTCTTCAGATGTCTACAACCAGTCCTCTGATGTCTACAACTAGTCCTCAGATGGCTACAACGAGTCCTCAGATGTCTACAACTAGTCATAGATGTCTACAACCAGTCCTAGATGGCTACAACCAGTCTTAGATGTCTACAACCAGTCCTCAGATGTCTACAACTAGTCCTAGATGTCTACAACCAGTCCTAGATGGCTACAACCAGTCCTCAGATGTCTACAACCAGTCCTCTGATGTCTACAACTAGTCCTCAGATGGCTACAACGAGTCCTCAGATGTCTACAACCAGTCATAGATGTCTACAACCAGTCCTAGATGTCTACAACCAGTCCTAGATGTCTACAACCAGTCCTAGATGTCTACAACCAGTCCTAGATGGCTACAACCAGTCCTCAGGCGTTAAATAAGTTACATCTCAGAGCTATTTAAATAAGTTGGCAGATTGGTCCAGTCCAAAGTTGTGAAAACACGGGGGTGTTCAAAGGTAGTCATTTCCTCCAGCTGTCAAAAATAATGGACTAATCCTGGAAGGAACCAATCAACCATAACACCTGGAGAACACTGACCTGAGAGTGATGCACCTTAAAGAAAGCCTACATGAAATCAGAACTAAAGCTTGTATAAATAAAACGTACAGACTGATGCGTTTTCTCCAGGAGGACACATCACCTCAGTTGACTTCAACCTTGTGATGGAGCTCTGTTACAGTTCTGGTCGGAGACTCACCGATCTGTCCGGTGGCGATGATGTTCTGGTATTTGGGATGCTGGTTGACGGTCAGGCAGAGGATGTCGTCGGTGTGTTCCAGGTAGAAACTCTGAGTTCCTGTTAGGACAGAGAGCAGAAAGGAGTCAGCAGCAGCAGGTGGTCAGAAGGTCCGACCTCGAGCTCTACTGACCGGCGGACAGGTTCTGGATGACCACAGCAGCGGCGGTGTGGAAGATGATGTCAGCACCATCATTGAGGTAATGCAGGTTGTTGCGACAGTCGAAGCCTCGGTAGCCGAAGACGTGTTCCAACACCAGCTCCTGTCAACAAACACCAACAGTCTGACAGTTGGAAGTGAAGTCGCATGTCGGCAGACTGGCGCTTGTACTGACCTCCACCACCTTCTTCTTTTTGGTCACGTTGTTCTTTAGCAGCTTGTCGGGCAGGGGTGCAGCTCGGCTCACCGGAGGCCTGAAGAGGACGACCAGCGTTAGAGATGAACGGCGTCTGCGCTCACATCAGTGTAATAATGACACCACAGTACCTCTCCTCCACAGGAAGCTCTTTGTGCTGCAGGTGAGGTTTGGTTCCTGACATGTTCCTGATGTTGGCTGAGTAGATCTTGGTGACGTAGTCCACCGCCTTCTCCCGAGCCACATCACTGTCGTACCCTGAAAACACAAGTCAGTCACACAACTGATCAGCTGAACCAATCACCCTGGATGCAGGCCACTACCAGTCCTCAGACCTCTTCATCTAGTCCTTAGACATCTACAACTAGACCTTAAAACTCTCCAACTAGTCTTTAGACCTCTACAACTAGTCCTTAAAACTCTCCAACTAGTCTTCAGACTTCTATAACTAGTGTTTAGACCTCTATAACTATCCCTCAGACCTCTATAACTATCCTTCAGACTTCTATAACTATCCCTCAGACCTCTATAACTATCCTTCAGACTTCTATAACTAGTCTTCAGACCTCTATAACTATCCTTCAGACTTCTATAACTAGTCTTCAGACCTCTATAACTATCCCTCAGACCTCTATAACTAGTCTTCAGACTTCTATAACTAGTCTTCAGACTTCTATAACTATCCCTCAGACCTCTATAACTAGTCTTCAGACTTCTATAACTAGTCTTCAGACTTCTATAACTAGTCTTCAGACTTCTATAACTAGTCCTCAGACCTCTAAAACTAGTCCTAAGACCTGTATAACTATCCTCAGACCTCTATAAGTAGTCCTCAGACCTCTATAACTATCCTTCAGACTTCTATAACTAGTCTTCAGACTTCTATAACTAGTCCTCAGACCTCTAAAACTAGTCCTAAGACCTCTATAACTATCCTCAGACCTCTATAAGTAGTCCTCAGACCTCTATAACTATCCTTCAGACTTCTATAACTAGTCTTCAGACCTCTTTAACTCTCCGTCAGACCTCTATAACTATCCCTCAGACCTCTATAACTAGTCTTCAGACCTCTATAACTATCCTTCAGACCTCTATAACTAGTCTTCAGACCTCTATAACTATCCCTCAGACCTCTATAACTAGTCTTCAGACCTCTATAACTATCCTTCAGACTTCTATAACTAGTCTTCAGACCTCTATAACTATCCCTCAGACCTCTATAACTATCCTTCAGACCTCTATAACTAGTCTTCAGACCTCTATAACTATCCCTCAGACCTCTATAACTATCCCTCAGACCTCTATAACTATCCCTCAGACCTCTATAACTAGTCTTCAGACCTCTATAACTATCCTTCAGACCTCTATAACTAGTCTTCAGACTTCTATAACTAGTCCTCAGACCTCTAAAACTAGTCCTAAGACCTGTATAACTATCCTCAGACCTCTATAAGTAGTCCTCAGACCTCTATAACTATCCTTCAGACTTCTATAACTAGTCTTCAGACTTCTATAACTAGTCCTCAGACCTCTAAAACTAGTCCTAAGACCTCTATAACTATCCTCAGACCTCTATAAGTAGTCCTCAGACCTCTATAACTATCCTTCAGACTTCTATAACTAGTCTTCAGACCTCTATAACTATCCCTCAGACCTCTATAACTATCCCTCAGACCTCTATAACTAGTCTTCAGACCTCTATAACTATCCTTCAGACCTCTATAACTAGTCTTCAGACCTCTATAACTATCCCTCAGACCTCTATAACTAGTCTTCAGACCTCTATAACTATCCTTCAGACTTCTATAACTAGTCTTCAGACCTCTATAACTATCCTTCAGACCTCTATAACTATCCCTCAGACCTCTATAACTAGTCTTCAGACCTCTATAACTATCCTTCAGACTTCTATAACTAGTCTTCAGACCTCTATAACTATCCCTCAGACCTCTATAACTATCCCTCAGACCTCTATAACTAGTCTTCAGACCTCTATAACTATCCTTCAGACCTCTATAACTAGTCTTCAGACCTCTATAACTATCCCTCAGACCTCTATAACTATCCCTCAGACCTCTATAACTAGTCTTCAGACTTCTATAACTATCCTTCAGACCTCTATAACTAGTCTTCAGACCTCTATAACTATCCCTCAGACCTCTATAACTATCCCTCAGACCTCTATAACTAGTCTTCAGACTTCTATAACTAGTCTTCAGACCTCTATAACTATCCTTCAGACTCCCTTCAGACCTCTATAACTATCCTTCAGACCTCTATAACTAGTCTTCAGACCTCTATAACTATCCCTCAGACCTCTATAACTATCCCTTCAGACCTCCTCTATAACTAGTCTTCAGACCTCTATAACTATCCTTCAGACCTCTATAACTAGTCTTCAGACCTCTATAACTATCCCTCAGACCTCTATAACTATCCCTCAGACCTCTATAACTAGTCTTCAGACTTCTATAACTAGTCTTCAGACCTCTATAACTATCCTTCAGACTTCTATAACTAGTCTTCAGACCTCTATAACTATCCTTCAGACCTCTATAACTAGTCTTCAGACCTCTATAACTATCCTTCAGACCTCTATAACTAGTCTTCAGACCTCTATAACTATCCCTCAGACCTCTATAACTATCCTTCAGACTTCTATAACTAGTCTTCAGACCTCTATAACTATCCCTCAGACCTCTATAACTAGTCTTCAGACTTCTATAACTAGTCTTCAGACTTCTATAACTAGTCTTCAGACTTCTATAACTATCCTCAGACCTCTATAACTAGTCTTCAGACCTCTATAACTAGTCTTCAGACCTCTATAACTAGTCCTCAGACCTCTATAACTATCCTTCAGACTTCTATAACTAGTCTTCAGACCTCTATAACTATCCCTCAGACCTCTATAACTAGTCTTCAGACTTCTATAACTATCCCTCAGACTTCTATAACTAGTCTTCAGACTTCTATAACTATCCTCAGACCTCTATAACTAGTCTTCAGACTTCTATAACTATCCTCAGACCTCTATAACTAGTCTTCAGACCTCTATAACTATCCTTCAGACTTCTATAACTATCCTTCAGACTTCTATAACTATCCTCAGACTTCTATAACTAGTCCTCAGACCTCTATAACTATCCTTCAGACTTCTATAACTATCCCTCAGACTTCTATAACTAGTCCTCAGACCTCTATAACTAGTCCTCAGACCTCTATAACTAGTCCCTCTTCTAGGTGACACCCCCTCTGGTCTACGCTTGCTGTTGGGACGGTGCTACCTCCGTCCTCCTCTGTGTCGTCGTCCGACTCCTCGCTGTCCACAGCTTTGCTTTCTTTGTGACCCGGTGGTTCTCTGGTCCAGATCATCAGCGCTGTGTCAGCTCCACCCACCGACAGCAGCATGGAGTCGTCATTGGACCAGCGGACGTTGGTCACGTTGGTGCTGTGACCCACATACTTCTTAAATTTGGCGAACTGGCCCTGAGGTCGGAGTTTAAACAGGAGAGAGTCAGAATGAGGAAGTAAGTGCAGGATTTGAACAGATTTCCTCCACGACTCGGTCCTGGACTCACCCTGGACGGGAAGCTGAACAGTTTCAGGAAGCCGAAGTCATCTCCAGTGGCGAGCAGTTTGCGATCTTTGGTGAGCGAGGCGGCGTTAACGAAGCTGAGCGTCGGCCATATTCCCTCGCAGGTGGGACCCAGAACAGACGTCCAGCTCGCCCAGTCCAGCTTCTCAAACTGAACACAGAAACACCTCCATGATCCAGACATGACTAAATAAAACACCTCAACCAAAAACTCTCAGAGTGTTCCTGACCTCGGCCACGCTGATGTTCTGTTTGCGGCCCCGCGGAGCCTCAAAGAACAGCTGCTCTTTAGCTCCAGTGTTCACCTGCAGCAGTTTACCTGTACAGCAAACAGCAGGAAGAGTCTGGAAACACAGACTGGACAAAACCTCACTCAGGATTCAAACCACCGACTGTACGTTTGTATGTGCTCCCTGAGGCTGCAATCATCAGACATCACTGTTCACAGGTTCCATCTCTTAGCTCATGAGATACTGATGCACCGTTTATCCTGAAGGTGGCGCCATTGAGGAGCTCTGTATGCTAATACTTTGTCAGACTGAGCTGGGAATCTGAGCAAAATACCAACTTTTGAGGTCAGCTAGCTAATACTAAATTAAAATGCTAACATTAGCATGCTAACCACGCTACATAGCGCATATCTATTTTTTGTCTGTATTTTTGTCTGAGCTCAGCTGACTTTAGCCGATGATGCCATTTCACATGTAATTATTTAACATGTATTTCTAAACATGCTAACGTGCTAAGTTTTATAGGGCATCCTGACAGTTTGTATTTATGCACATACAGCTCAGCCCTAAATCCTTCACATACAAGGGAACTTTGTATTTCAGTGAGTCCAGGTGAGTGTTCACCTCTGGAGTCCCAGTCGATGTGGGTGATGTAGCTTCCAGCTCCTTTACAGATGCCGACTCTCTTACTGGTCAGGACGTTGTAGATGTCCACAAAGGAGTCGTGGGAGGCAACGGCCAGGTACTTCCCTGCATCTGAAATACACACCTGACGAATCAACAACCTACCAGTGATGGCCGTCCTGCGCTGCACCTGTCTGTGTGGTGAGTTCAGGTACCTTGGGAGAAGCGTATGTCTGAGATGAGCTCTCTGCGGTGGTGGAAGGTCACCATGTCCTCCAGCGTGTCGGCGTTAACCACCAAGAAGCTGCCGTCGTTCAGACCGACCGCCAGAGCTTTACCATCCGGAGAGAAGGCGCAGCACCGCCCACCTGACAGGTAACACACAGGTAATATAGGTAAGACACAGGTGACACAAAGGTAACATAGGTGACACACAGGTAACATACAGGCAATATAGGTAACACAGAGTTAATATAGGTAGCACACAGGTAATATAGGTAACACATGGGTAATATAGGTAACACATAAGTAATCTAGGTAACACATGGGTAATATAGGTAACACAGAGGTAACATAAAGGCAATATAGGTAACACAGAGGTAAGACACAGGTAATCTAGGTAACACACAGCTAACCCACATAACACAGGTGTGTGAGTGTATGAAGGGCTTATATGAGCTCGTCTCACCTTTCTTGAGCTTGCGGACGGCCACCATGCGGTGATTGGCCGACAGCTCCCAGATCCTCAGAGTTTTGTCGTCGCTGACGGTGGCGCAGATGGGCAGCAGTGGATGAGCCGCCAAACCCCACACCTCACCCTCCATGTGACCCTGAACACAGCACACACAGGTAAATGTTTACCTGAACTCTGGTGTCGTCCTCAGGAGCCGGGTCAGAACCCAGCAGGTGAATGTGATGCTCTGATGGACCTCTGACCTGAACCAGCAGCGTCATCGGTCCGCTCTTGTCGATCTCCAGGATTTCTCCGTTCTTGGTCCCCAGCAGGATGTGACCGTGGCCCAGAGTGATGGCCCTGATGGACGGGTTGTCCTCCAGCAGCAGACCTGATCACAAACAGACCAATCAGACGCCGGGCGCCGAAGCAAACCTAAAGTCTGAGCGAGCACAGAGCAGGAAGTGGACCTTTAGAGGACGGGGACAAGGCGGCTCTCTTGATGGCGTACGTCTTCAAACATCTCTCGAACATGTCATCCCACAGCTCCACGATGCCGTCCTTCCCACCCGTCACAAAGCCCTGGACAGTGAATGCAGCAGGAGAGAAAACTGCATCAGTGGTGGAGGAACCTGGTTCAGTCTGTGGCATTTCAGACCATGTTGTTCCACCAGGTTTAGTTTACTTATCTGGGACACAAAACTAAAATCTGTCAAATATTTTGGCTTAATTGAGGGAATTTCATGTTTTCACACCTGACAAGTTTTGTATTTTCACCGGATGTCTAGACTAAAGGTTGACGTGGACTCATTGGTAGGAAACAGAACCTGGTGTCCATAGGGGTCTAGATGTTGGTGTCCATAGGGGTCTAGATGTTGGTGTCCATAGAGGTCTAGATGTTGGTGTTCATAGGGGTCTACATGTTGGTGTTCATAGGGGTCGAGATGTTGGTGTTCATAGGGGTCTAGATGTTGGTGTTCATAGGGTCTAGATGTTGGTGTTCATAGGGGTCTAGATGTTGGTGTTCATAGGGGTCTAGATGTTGGTGTTCATAGGGGTCTAGATGTTGGTGTCCATAAGGGTCTAGATGTTGGTGTTCATAGGGGTCTAGATGTTGGTGTTCATAGGGTCTAGATGTTGGTGTTCATAGGGTCTAGATGTTGGTGTTCATAGGGGTCTAGATGTTGTGTTCATAGGGTCTAGATGTTGTGTTCATAGGGTCTAGATGTTGGTGTTCATAGGGGTCTAGATGTTG